>ML829350.1:25197-58110 GCA_009831015.1 Picea engelmannii | reverse complement strand
GCCTCTAATATCTTGATGGTGTTGATTAAGAAATAACCTAAATAGAGGGATTTTTCATCACAACTATGACACAGATACATTGTATATACATTAATGTAGAACCTAAAAGAAAAATGAAGAAAAACTGACGAAATCCTAAAACTTGCATCAACCAAATTGGGTACTTTCAAAGAAAATTAGGGTTTATGGTTTACATGATGAATTGATGATTGAATAAAGTGGGTGTGTCACTCAAATTTGAGTCCAAAAACCCTCCCATATCATTAAGGCATGCCAATAGTCTATCCATGAAAAATTGCAGTTGATACAAAAACTATTTGAAAAAGTTTCAACGTTGGCCCCATTCGCATGTCCCTGTTGTCGATGTTTAGTCCTCATGCAATTTGCATTCCTCGTTCCTTGGTATGTGTTCCTCATTCCTCATTCATTGTTCCTCATTCCTTATTCCTCATTCCTTGACCATGGTGTAGTCCCTAGGATCCATTATTTTTGTACAAAATTACATACTAATGGCATAAAATGTCCCACACAAAGACCAAATTAATATCCGCTACACAAGTCTTTTGTCTTTTTTCAAGGACTATGTAATGGATCTCAATTCTAATAAGATTCAAATAGAACCTAAGATGCATGTGTTTATGGTACAGGTTGATTACATGTTCTTTTGTATAGGTTGTTACAGGTTGTTTGATGCAATTTGATTGGTCCAGGTTTACAATAGTATATATCATAGTGATAGTGTGACAGTGGTTCGATCATTCTACTTCTACATAAGTGTTGCTATAAAAGTCAAGGACAAGTGGTTGTAACCACCTTCCAGTTGTAGATGGATAACGTTGTGTACTGTGTATGTGTCTAATTGCTCATTTGTTCACTGTTTATTTAATATGCAACTATTGGATGATAATGCTACATTGATATAACACTTGCATTTTATGGTTAAAAAGGATTACATTGATCTATTGTTGATTCATCCCCCCTCTCAGTAATCCAACAATTGGTTTTAGAGAAGGTTCCTTCAGAAAGCAATTTAACGACTGGAAGGAGATCGTGGATTATTATGAGAATGGATTACCACTATTTAATGGTGAGAATGGTTTAAAGTATTAGATATGGAGTGGAAGGGTAAAGGTATTTTTACACGCATAGGGGTATTATATTTGGTTATCAGTCATTACAAGATATGATAGTTCAAAAAGGGAAAAGACTGTAGCCAAGAAGGAATCGAAGAAGAATACCAAAATAGCAATGGATTTCATCTGGGAAGGATTACCTAATATGGTAAGAGAAAAGGTTTTTAAATGTTCATCAGTCAAAGAAATTTGGCATAAGTTACATGATATATATTCTTCACCCATTAGAGATTTAGAAAATACCAAAGAAGTTGCAAGTACAAATCAAGAAGAAATATGTTCACCATGTCAAACAGATTCAGAAGATGAAGATTACATAATCAACATAGGTATGTTGTTTTTCTTTAATTGTGAAAAACATAGACATCTTAAAATAGAATGGCATGAAGGAAATGGGACAGAAAAACTAATTGAAAAAGAAGACAATTATGAAGAAGAATTGATTAGTGATTTGGATGAACTAAGAAAATAAAGAGAAGGAAACATGTCACTCAAGAAATAATTGATGAAACAAAAGGACAGTGTTGACATTTTTGAAGAATCCCAACAATTCATCGAGAACTTAAGAACTCGGCTAGAAGAAGCCAGAAATATCGAATAAAATATTAAAGATCAAAAGCAATATTTGGAAGCTAACATAGTAGTACAAAAGGAATAAGCATAAATGAGAGAAACGATATTGGCATATCACCTTAAGGAAATAACTAATGATCTAAACCATCTTGATGAAAAATTTCATCAATACGAGAAAGGACTTAAGGAATAAATAAGAACAGTAAAAATATAACCTGAAGAAGAAAAAGTAACAAAATAAGTCATGAAGTCTCAGATAATGAAGAAAGTAGAAGAGACTGGGAAGATTGGAGAATAATTTGTCACGTTGAGAAGTAAAATGATCAAGATCAAGAAGAATGTTGAAGAGACATAAACATACACATTAGTTATAGATAATGAAGAGAAGCACTCTAGGTTTCTTGAAAAGAAGAATGAAGAAAATAGAAAGAGCCATGCAAAAGTACTCAAAGGAAGGAATCATGGTCAAATAGAATCTAATAAAACTATTAAAGATACATCTTCAATAAGACCATCCATGTTCAAGACATAAAGAAGCTTCAATCATGATTATGATCAATCAAGGAAGAAATTCAGAAGGAATGCACCACAAAGAAGATCATTCACTCCTAGGTATGCAAATTTCTTTTATGGTCATTTTTTTTATTGTACTAATTTTGGATATAAGGCTGTAGATTGTAGGGATTATAAAAAATTTCAAGAAAGAAATAACTATGTGGCCCCATGTAACATTGAATGTTACAAATGTCATAACTATGGACACACAACTAGTGATTGTAGAAGCATGATCAATATTCCCATGAAAGAGAACATTGATATAGTATATAAGAAAGTATTGATAATAAAACACGAAGAATAGGTGAACAAAGACCAGGTCTCAGAGATCACAATAAAACGATATGAAAAAAATTCTATAGATAAAAAGAAAGATGTCGGATACAGAAAGGTTTGGAAAATAACTGAAAGAAAAGAAGGACATGTAAATAAGAAACAAGTTTAAGAGATTGTACTATTATGCATTATAGTGAAAGATGAATCCACATATAGAAAGAAATAAGTCAGAGCTCAGAGAGATGATGAATCTACCAATGAAGATGATTATGAATACACATCAGAGAAGAAATTGTTATGAGCCATCCGACTTAGAGACTCCCATGTAACATGAATATTAGACAACTAGAGTCTATGCGATAGCTACGAAATACCAAAGAACCATCCTTAGAGAAACTTGAAGAGTTTGAGTAGACAAATCCACAACAGTCAGTTAGCAGAAATACAGTTTGATAGTTGTAGTAGTGAAGATTTTATGATAATATAGTAATAAACAGGTCAACATTATGGAAAGTTGTGCGGTAAAGTTTTGGACAATATGGACATAGATGGATTTTTAAGAACACTTAATAGGTTTGGACAGATATATGATAGTGGATGAGAGCATGGACTCATAGATTGGTTTAGAGAGTGGTTCAGAGACAGAGGAACATTATGGATGTTAATTACACAGGAAATGGCTCGAATAATGGTAATGGATTACAAATTGATAGATATTTTTTGGAGACATCTAGTGCATACAACAATTCACATTCAAAACAGAGTAATTCTCAAAAAAAACAATGACAAAACTCCCTACAAGCTATAGAAAGGAAGACCAAGAAATGTGAAGCACTTTAGAATATTTGGAAGCAAATTCTACATCAAAAGAGAAGATGGAAGAATGGGAAAGTTTGATTCTCATGTGGGAAAAGGAGTACTTGTTGGTTACTCAAGTACAAGGAAAGAATACAAGTGTTACAATATGAGATTGAACAAATTTTTTGAAAGCATCAATGTAACAATTGATGAAACAGGTGGAAAAGAATCAAAAGAAGAAGAAAATGAATCAATCGAACAATTTTATGAAGAAGAAGCAAAATATGAAGAATAAGTAGAAGAGGAAGAGGAAGAAGATCAAATAGAAGTAGAAGAGAAAGTTCAACAAGTTCCTCCAAATACACCTAGCAAATGAGTACACAAGAATCATCCTTCATATTAGATTATCGGAAACGAGGATGTAGGAGTTGAGACTAGAAGAATAATCTATTCATCAGAAAAAATGCACCTAGCACTCTTATCTATGATTGAACCACACAATTTTGAAGAGACCAACAAGGATGAATTTTGGAATAAGGCCATTGATGAAGAATTGGATCAAATAAAGAAGAATGACACTTGCGAATTGGTTCCAAGACCAAATAATAAGAATGTGATTGGCACAAAGTGGGTTTTTAGAAATAAATTGAATAAAGATGGACATGTTACAAGAAACAAACCTAGATTGGTATGTAAAGGATACTCACAGGTTGAAGGAATTGATTTTTAAGAGACAGTTTCCCTAGTTGTCAGAATGTAAGAAATGTGATTTCTTTTATTTTATGCATGCTCCAAGAATATTAAAGTGTATCATATGGACATGAAATCATATTTTCTGAATGGGGAACTTAAATAAGAAGTCTACATCGAAAAACTAGATATATTTCAGCTGTCAGAGAATGCAGATTATGTGTGCAAATTGCAAAAGGCCTTGTATGGTCTAAAACAAGATCCTAGAGCATGGTACTCTAGACTGGCTAAATATCTACAATAGGCAGGGTTCCAAAAGGGAACTACAAACAACAACCTCTACATTAAGGTAACTCAAGATAGTATTTTATTAATTGAAGTTTATGTTAATGATATTATTTTTGGAAGTAATGATGAAAGGTTAAGATAGAAATTTGCAAAGGATATGCATAATGAATTTTAAATGTCATTACTTGGAGAACTATCCTTCTTTTTAGGTCTTCAGATAGGTCAAAGAAACCAAGGAATTTTTATTTTTCAAACAAAGTATATCAAAGAAATGCTAATGAGGTTAAGAATGGAATATTGCAAACTAGTTACCACTCCTATTCAAACTAGTTGTAAGTTTAGAAAAAATGATGATTCAAAGTCTACAGACCAGAGGAAATGCATGTCAATGATTGGTAGCTTAATATATGTGACAAAATCTAGACTAGATGTAATGAAGGAAGTTGGAAAGGTTGCATGATTTCAAGCAACACCAATGGAATCACATGTATTAGTAGTGAAGAGGGTATTTAGATATCTCAAAGGAACAAAAGAGTTTGGATTATGGTATACAAAAGGAAAGGATCTATCACTTATTTCCTACATAGATGTAGATTGGAAAGGGTGCATTGATGACTGGTGAAGAACCACTGGAGCAATGTTCTACTTGGGTGAGTGTTTAGTATCTCGGCTAAGAAAGAAACAATCATCAGTATATTTATCTACAACCAAAGTAGAGTATATTGTAACAACATGATGTTGTACTAAGGTTCTATCGATGAAACAAAATTTCACATATATACAGGTTGAGTATGATGATCTCATTCCAATCTATTGTGATAATACAAGCACCATCAATATATCAAAGAAACTAGTGATGCACTCCAAGACGAAGCACATTCCAATAAAATATCACTTTCTATGGGAACATGTTTCAGAGAAGAACATCAGAGTTGAATATGTGGGAAAAAAACAACAAGTGTAAGACATCTTCACAAAACCACTTCCAAGCAAATCCTTTGAGTATCTTTGACAGAGACTTAGAGTAATTTCTCTTCCAAAATGAACATTTTTGAATGATTATATTATATGTCTTAGATTTACATGAGGAAGCAACATAAAGAGGACAGTTCAGGTTGGGATATCAGTTTCAAGAAGAATTCAGTCGGGGGGGAGCAACCCCATATGGAAAGATACCATTTGATGAAAAAGGGGGAGAGATTTATTAGATGCAATTCTAAATGCTTGGAGAAAGAGCACGGAGGCATGGTTCCAGGGAGACAGATGGTCACAGGAAGAGAATGGGTGATATGAATTCAGTATTGCATGATTGTTGTCATTAAATCCAAAGGGGGAGATTGTTGATTATTTGGGTTGGTTTTCATTGATGTCAACCCTTCAAGAAAGTCTGGTAGTGAATTTCGGTGGAACTAAGGTTTGGGTAATGGAACAAAGTTTGCTTGATCTATAATGGTATGCATTTTAATATATTTTATGGTAAGAATATTCTATATGGATAGTACATTTCATGCCATTTTTGGTGGTATTTGGAATGTTACATAAATCCTCACAGTTAGAGATTTATGGCCATGTGAAGTTGGAGAACCCTCATGAGTCATCTAGAAGCCCCAAAAGGTTAAAGTAGTGAAATTGTTTGGAAATAAGACATTATTTAAATAACACTATTCTATATGGATAGAACATGTCATTCCATTTCTGGTGGTATGTGTAACATCACATAAATCCTCACAATTAGAGAGTTATGGCCATGTGAAGTTGGACAACCCTCATGAGTCATCTAGAAGCCCAAAAAGGTCAAAGTAGTCAAAGTGGTTGCAAAGAAGAAATGATTTAAATAATAAAGTGAAGTGATGAGTATACTATAATTTGAAATTGATGAAAAAGAAATTGTTTAAATAATAAAGTTAATGTAGAAATTACTATGTTGACAAGTGGTAGAAGTGGGTTATCCCTAAAATACGAAAAGTGGTTTAAGATGGTCAGAAGGTAACTCCTTGAGGAAGTTACGTACAAGTATACCTAAGAGGCAAGGGTCTCTTATTTTAATCGTACTTGAGAATATTGAATATATACAAGTGACTTTGGTGACCAAAGGATATGTATGTCGAATTTCAGAGGGAAGGTGAAGTAAAGAAGGCCAAAATTAAAGGAAGGATAAATTCTTTTGATGATGCTTTCTAAGGTATGTTATTTACAAGTCATCTCACCATTTTCACAATAACTTTGTTTCTAGTATGAATTAGATTGAAAAATATGGAGGTCTTTAAGGAAACATATCGAAGTATTTGTGACAAAAACTTCAGCTTCTGGGTCGTCATACTTTTGGAGTTACACTATGTAGAAAATAGGGTTTGTGGCTAGTCCTGATACTAGTCTAAAACAGGTGTTTCGGGTAAAAATGTCATAACTTATTCATAAAATATCCACATTCAATATGAACAAATGTATTCGTTATAGTACATTTTCTAGTATTCTATGTACGATTTTAATGTCCATAAAAAAAATATTCTGTGCGGGGCACGCTCTACAACTTATCTCTCTAGAATAAGCCAGAATTGAACAAGGTATGCCATTTTTGCTATAACTCCATGAGATGTACCAAGTAGTGAAACCTAGAGGAATTGCATAAAAGACACTGACAAACATTGTGTACTATTTTCAGATATTTATTCATTGCATGTACATAGTTATGATTAGTTCATGTTAGAGTTGTTGACTAATCCAAAATTAGTCATGTGAGACTAAAGTAAAGTTTGATGAAATTTTTAGTCTCTTTTTAAAGTTAATGAAGGTTTGTAGACATGTGATCAAATACTTCAGATCTATTACAGAGTTACAAATCAGATTTGGATGATGAAATTGATGAGGGATTTTGGTTGAGGTACATGTTGGGTACATGGTTGAGATAAGTAGTTGATGAGTTGACACATACATGATGTGTATAGTTGATTATTTGGAACAAACATGAGGTGTATAGTTGATGATTTTGGTACATATTGATGATTCATAGTTTATGTGTATTTGATGTATGTTTGGTACATTTTTGGTGCATGGTTGATGCACTCATTGATGGTATAGGTTTAGGTACATGTTGTTGCATGGTTTATGCACTTGTTTATGGCACAATTTGATTACAGGTTGTTTTGTATGGGTTTTTTGATGCAAGTTGATTGGTATAGGTTTACGACAGTATATCTCACAATGATACTATGACGGTGGTTCCGTCATTGTACTTCTACGTTAAGGTGGTTGGAAGGGGAAAGTACAAGTGGTTGCAACCACCTTCTAGTTGTAGGAAGAGAACATAGGGGGTTGTAGCCTCCTTCTGGTTGTATCCAGAGAATTGGGGAGTTGGAGATTCCCTCAGTTTGTAGTGTGAGAAGCTAGGGGGTTGGAACCTCCTTCCAGTTGCAGCTGAAAAACAAAGGAAGTTGGTTTTTCAAATGAATACAATTCTTAAATACATATAAGAAAAATAATTATGTGGTTTTCTTTCGCATTATGTTTCCATGTATAAACACTAGAGTATTGTGTATGTGTATGATTGCTCATTGGTTCATTGTTTATTTAGTGTGAAACTATTGGATGATAATACTACATTGATATAACACTTTCATTTTATGGTTAAAATAGATTACATTTCTCTATTACTAATTCACCCCCTCTTAGTATCCAACATTATTGTGCATGTTTTAATGACTCAACTTCAATGGACCCTACCTAACTTTACTTATTTTGCACCATCTTTTGCTTTCTTTTACAGTGATTACATGTTCTGGTATGAGTTTGAAATATATGCCATCTTGGTTTACCAATAATTGAACATGCAATAGGTCAACCGAGTCCTTTGTATGCACAGGAAATGTCCGAAAGACAAAACACAGCAATTTAGAGTAGTGGATTTCAGGATTAGATTGTGAGAAAATAGACAGGTTTAAATTTTGATGGTCAAGACTCGAAAATCAATCAGTATCAAAGAATCTCGTGAATTCGGAGTTCCAAAATCACGTGAGGTTTTAAATAAAACTCCATATGATTTTTTACTACGTGACGTCGGTGTTCGGGCATCCGATCTTATCATTGTTTCAATCCTAAAAAAATCTCGAAGTACCAAAGCCCTAAAGTGTGAGAACCCTGGACTTCTAGATCTGATGCAGGAGAATCTCAAGCGAGCTAGTGCGGAGACAACGGACAGATGGAAAAGTGCCCAACACAAATTTTGAAATATCTTGAACCATTAATGAAACATCAAGTGGAGGCGCACTTCTATAATGTAATCGGAACTTGATTAATTTTCTCTCATCCTTAGTAGATAGAAGGCATTTATGGTAGTTAATGCAAATAGGTAGAATTGAATGTGTAGATTTGACAGTTTTAGAGAACAAGAGGGAAATGGGATATAGACACCCTCATTATGTATTGTAAAATAATTCTAGAGAGCATAGAAGAGAAGCAGAGAGAGTTTTGTAGCAGACTCCATGTACATAAGTTCTGAATTAATACAAGAAAGATGTGATTCAGACTCATAGTGTTCATATATTCTCTATGTATACATATTTGAATATTATGCTCATGAATGTTTTACTCGTTCTGTCATGCAATTACTTTTATGCTATGTATGAATGATTTCTTGTTGAATGTTTGAAATCTAAGAGGAAAGAGAAAAAGAATGAGTTTCAACTGTTTCTCTATCTGAGCAAGAGTTCCTGCAAAGAGTGCAGTTGAATTGTCCGCAAGGAGTGTGTCGACAAGGTGTTCATAGGTTTGTCTTTTAAAGATCAAGAGAGATAGCTTTTGTTCTCAATTTCCATAGAAGTGTAGTCAAGCAGAGGAGCCATGCAAGGAGTGCACAGGCCAAGTAAAGTCTCAAAGTTTTGAATCTGAGCGAAGCATTGAGAGACTACTGATGTAGGTGGGTGCAGAGTCGAAGAAATTCAACACTTGGAAGTGCTTGAAAGTCTGCCGCAAGGAGTGCATGCAAGGGTTTCTCTAAAAAAGCACAGAGTCGTGGAAAGCTCAGAAGGATTTAGACCGTCAAAGGAGTTTGAAGGAAGGCACAGTGACGAGGGACTGCAGGAGGATGAGTTCTGCAGAGAGCGACACCTTGGTTAGTTGTGCAGAGGTTCTTAGAGAAAAGAATGGACGGTCGAAATTCTCTGAAAATAATTCGTGAAATCCCATGAGTCGTCAGATCTCACAGAAGATCAAGGGAGTTACTGCAAGTATTCTGGAAGGTTCTATGCTCAGGAGGAGTAGGACTGTAGATCCAATCCACAAGGGCCATTTGATTTCCACGTGGATTCCTACATCGGGGTTTCGTAGGTGGAAGTATCGTAACCTTTGCAACGAGAATCGTGATATCCTGAACCGTGAAGTCCCGAAGGCTAAAAGGATCATGTGGGCCACAGAGGAGTCAGTGAAGCAGACAGGTGGTGCGCTATTGACACAGATTCAAACTACGTTGACTATTTTAGAGTTTCATGGAGTGAAGTTCCAAATTCACTGCATTAGGATTTGTGATATTGCAAAGTACAAAGTCCCGAAAGAAGTAAAGTGGCTTTGAAAAGTCAACCTTGTGAGGGCATCAAAAATTTGGTAGATCAGGTTTCGGGAATCACAGGAACAACTTGATTGACACTGCAACCGCCAAAATCACGATAAGGAAAAGACCGAAAGAGAAAGAGGAAAGGTCAGCATTGACTGTTGTTGGGTTTCAGAGATTGAGGGATAATACGCTCGACCAACGGATTCGCAAAGGTGCAAAGTCCAACCTCCCGAGGTATAAAGGGGTGGGAGGGAATTCTTAAATTTGATTGTGGGTGCAAATTTCCTGAAAGGGAAATAGAAGAGCCATTTTCGAAATCTCTTCGGGCCAAGGAGAGGAGAACTATCATGTGTACGTAACATTCCAACCGACGGGTTGAGGAGGGCTATCAGAGCGTAGAGAGGTTCTTTGTTTTTTGTAGCATATAAAAAAGGAATTTCACCATGCCGCCAAGGAGAAGGGACAGACAAACACCCGATCCACCAGAGGAGAGGGAAATGTTGAGAAGAAGAGGTAGGCATATGACTAACCCAACCATGGAAAAATAAATGCATGATCTATGCGCTAGACTTGAAGACACGGAGACAACACAGAAGTGCACAATTAATGCTAGGGATATTAGTGATTCCAAGAGTGAAATTGAGGTTGAACGTGAAGAAGAAGTTGCCACCAAAGATGTAGCAAATGAACATTTTATTAGAGCTATTGAAAGAATGGGTGCAAGAGCAAGGATGGACATTCCAGTTTATGAGGGAAATCTAGATGCAGAGGAGCTTCTAGACTGGATTAGATCCCTGGACACATACTTTGACTATGAAGATGTCGAAGAGGAAAAGAAGGTCAATCATGCTGTCACAATATTGAAGGGACATGCAACATTGTGGTGGGATGAGGTACAAGCTCACAGACACTGCAAAGGCAAGTAGAGGATCAAGAGATGGGATAGAATGATCACAAAGATGAAGGTGAAATTCATCCCCAGGGATTATCAAATTACTATGTTCAGGAGAATGCAGAACCTGAGACAGAAGATGATGACAGTGAAAGAATACACTGAGGAATTCTACAAGATGAACATCAGGGTAGTTCATTGGGAGAGAGATGATGAAAAAGTTGCCAGATACCTGAATGATCTGAGCTATGATATCCAGGATGAAATGAGCATGGTAACCATCCGAATGGTGGAAGATACTTATCATATGGATCTAAAAGCTGATGAGAAGTTGAGCCGAAAGTAGGGTCAAAGAGGCCGAGGCAGAAGTCAGCCCAAAGGAAAATCAGTTGCCCAGGATAAATATCAGAAGCCTAAGGAGGACTGGAAGAAACCTCAGACTTGAACTGAGAGAGGTGGAAGCTCACAACAAGGGCACTATGCTGAACAAAGAGGGAAACATACTAAACAAAGAGGATATTATGTTGACAATAATACTTTTCCTCATACTAGAGGTAGAGGAAGAGGAAGAGGTGGAGTAATAACATGCTTCACATGTGGAAAGAATGGGCAAAAGTCTTACGAGTGTCTAGATAAAAAGAAAGAAGGAGGATATCTCACATCACCAAAGCACAGAGGCGGGATGTTGAGGCAGAAGACGTTAAAGGTGGAAGATCACTGATGATGCGAAAAGTTCTTTTGACACTAGAGAAGGAGGTGGAGAGTTCAGTCCAAGGAACTAGACTTTTTCGGATTGCTTGCAAGACCAAGAACAAGGTATGCAAGGTCATCATGGATAGTGGTAGCATGGATAATCTTGTTTCTACGGATATGGTAGAAAATCTTGAACTGGAGACGATTGATCATCCAAGCCCATACAAAGTTTTGTGGCTACAAAAAGGACATCAGGTAGTTGTCACTAAACAATGCTTAGTTGAATTCAAGATATGAGGATATAATGATAAGATACTATGTGATGTTATTCCCATGGATGTTTGTCATCTATTATTGGGTAGACCATGTTAATATGACATGAATGTGATTCATGATGGGAGAATGAACACATACACCCTAGAAAAATATGGGAGGACTCACATGTTGCTTTCAATCAAGGATAAGGAGGTGAAGCCAGAAGTAAGCAACACTGTACTTCTCATGAGTGGGAAGGAACTTCTTACAGAAGTTAAGAAGAAGGAGGATCCACAGTTCATTGTGGTCAGGAAACCAAAGTTTTTTTTGACCAGCACAAGAGTGGATGATTTACCAGAAGAAGTTCAGGAACTACTGGAAGAGTTCGTTGACATAGTAGTGGACGAACAACCTCGTTCGTTGCCACCGATCAGAAGTGTGAGTCATCATATTGATCTCATACCAGGGGCCATTTTTCCAAACAAATCCGCATATAGATTGATGCTGCAAGAAAATGAAGAGGTCAAAAGGCAAGTCCAAGAGTTGTTGGATAAGGGATTGGTCAGAGAAAGCTTGAGTTCGTGTGTTGTTCCAATAGTACTCAGTCCAAAGAAAGATGGAGGCTAGAGGATGTGTACTGACTCAAGGGTGATTAACAAGATAACCATCAGGTACAGATTTCCATTGCCAAGGATGGATGATCTGATGGATTGCTTGAGTGGAGAAAAATTATTTTCAAAGATTGATTTGAAAAGCGGTTATCAACAAATCCGCATGAGAGAAGGTGATTAGTGGAAGACAACATTCAAAACAAACGAAGGGTTGTATGAATGGCTTGTTATGATGTTTGTCTTAACAAATGCATCGAGTACCTTCATGAGGTTGATGAACAAATTCCTAATGGAGTTCATCGAAAAAATTGTTATTGTATATCTGGATGACATACTGGTTTTCAGTAAAATAGTGGCAGAGCATCTGAAACATTTGGCTACAGTGATGCAGAGGTTGCACCAGGAGAAGCTGTTGATAAACATGAAGAAGTCCTAATTCATGAAGACGGAGCTCATTTACTTTGGGTTTGTTATTTCTGCAAATGAGTTGAGGATGGACCCAGATAAGGTAGAGGTAATCAAGAATTGGCCATCATCGAAAAACATTTTTGAGGTGAGACGTTTTCACGAATTGGCTAGTTTCTATTGAAAATTCATCAGGAATTTCAGTGGAATTAGTGCACCGATGATGGATACAGTGAATAAAAGACACAAGTCTTTTCACTAGACAGAAGAGGCTGAGAAGAGTTTTAATCTGTTGAAGAGGAAGATCACAGAACAACCAATTTTGGTGTTGCCGGATTTCCAAAAGACATTTCAAGTGAAATGCGACGCAAGTGGATTTGCAATAGGGGCAGTCTTGAGTCAGGAAGACAGAGCGATAACATACTTTAGCGAGAAGATGAATGAAGTGAAAGTGAAATACTCCACTTATGATAAGGATTTTTACGCTATTATTCAGGAATTGAAGAAATGGAGACATTACTTGATTCTGAAGGAGTTTGTCTTATACAGTGACAATCATGCATTACAATTTGTGACTCAATAGGAAAAGTTGAATCAGAGACATGTAAAATGGGATTTCAAGGTCGAAACATTGGGTTTTGATGATCTCAAGAACATGTACATAGATGATCAAGATTTTAAGGAGGCGTATGAAGTAGCTGAGAATCCAATTCTTAGAGACAGAAGCCAATGGGTAGAATACATGATCCAGGAAGGATTATTTTTTAAAGGTAATCAACTGTATATTCTGAAATGCTCCATGAGGGATAATTTGTTGAAGGAGAAACACAACGGAGGATTGACAGGGCACTTTGGTCACGGCAAGACATTCACAAAGTTGAATGAGTCATATTTTTGGCCGGGAATGTGAGCAGACATCAAGAGATTTATGGACAGATGCAAAATTTTCCAGCATTCAAAGGGAAGGAAGCATAATGCAGGGTTTTATCAACCATTTCCCATACCTGAGAGGCCGTGGGATGCAATTAGCATGGATTTCATATTGGGGTTGCCAAGAACAGAAAGAAGTTTTGACTCAATCTTTATGGTGGTGGATATATTCTCCAAGATGGCAGACTTCATTCCATGTCAGAAGACCAGTGACACAACTCACATTGTGAATCTGTTTTTCAAAGAAGCTATTCAACTTCACGGTTTTCTGAGTATAGTTTCAGATCAAGACACCAAGTTCATAGGGAACTTTTGGAGGGCCTTATGGAAGAAGCTGGGAACTAACTTGTGATTTAGTTCAGCTTATCATCCTTAGATGGATGGACAAATGGAAGTGGTGAACAAAAGTCTAGGAGACTTGCTGAGAAACCTGGTGATAGAGCACCACAGCCAGTGGGAAAACATATTACCATAGGTAGAATTTGCTTATAATGACTCAGTAAATAGAAGCACGGGGCAGAGTCCATTTCAAATTGTCTATGGCATGCATCCAAGAGGAATTTCCGAGTTAAGGGATTTAGAACAAAATGCAACTAGGAGCGCTAGTGTAGAAGATTTTGCAGAGGCGATGAAGGAACTTCACAACTAGGTGAAGGAGCGGTTACAAAATTCAAACCAGGGATATAAATGTAGAGTAGATCAACATAAGAGACAACCTCAATTTGAGGTTGGTGATTTGATTCTGGCACATTTGAGAAAGGAAAGGTTCCCGAGAGGAACATATAATAAGCTGAAGATGAACAAAATCAGACCATGTAGGGTCTTAAAGAAGTTTGGGATGAATGCATACAAGATTTAATTACCCGATGGGATCGGAATTTCTTCGATATTCAACATCTCATATTTGTACCCATATAAAGTTGAGGAAGTAGGGATAGGAAGTGAGCAGCCAATGATCCATTGGACAAAGAAGATGCCAGTTGCAGATAAGTTGCAGATGGAGCACATATTGGACACAAAAGTGAGCAAGAAGACCAAGCGGAAGCAATACTTTGAGTATTTGGTCAAGTGGAAAGGCAATCCAGTTGAATATGCCAGCTGGGAGAATGAGGCGGAGATCCAGAGGCATGGACAGACCGTGCGCGAGCTCATGGATAGGAGCCCATGAAAATTTTCAAGCCAAGGAGTATGATGCAGGAGCATCTCAAGCGAGCCAGCATGGAGACAACATATAGCTGGAAAATCGCCTAGCACAAATTTTGAAATATCTTGAACCATTAATGAAACATCAAGTGGAGGCACTTTTGTATAATGTAATCGGACCTTGAGCAATTTTCTCTCGTCCTTAGTAGATAGAAGGCATTTATGGTAGTTAATGCAAATAGGTATAATTGAATGTTTAGATTTGACAGTTTTATAGCGCAAGAGGGAAATGGGATATAGACACCCTCATTGTGTATTGCAAAATAATTCTAGAGAGCATAGAAGAGAAGCAGAGAAAGTTGTGTAGCAGACTCCATGTACAAAAGTTCTGAATTAATACAAGAAAGTTGTGATTCAGACTCATGGTGTTCATATATTCTCTGTGTATACATACTTGAATGTTATGCTCATGAATGTTTTACTCTTTCTGTCATGCAATTGCTTTTATGCTATGTATGAATGATTTCTTGTTGAATGTTTGAAATATGAGAAGAAAGAGAAAATTAATGAGTTTCAACTGTTTCTCTATATGAGCAAGAGTTCCTGCAAGGAGTGCAGTTGAATTGTCTACAAGGAGTGCATCGACAAGGTGTTCAAAGGTTTGTCTCTGAAATCTCAGGAGAGATAGATTTTGTTCTCAATTTCCATAGAAGTGCAGCGAGGCATAGGAGCCATGCAAGGAGTGCACAGGCCAAGTAAAGTCTCAAAGTTTTGAATTTGAGAAAAGAATTGAGAGACTACTGCTACAGGTGGGCACAGAGTCAAAGAAGTTCAACACTTGGAAGTTCTTGAAAGTCTGCCGCAAGGAGTGCGTGCAAGGGTTTCTTTGAAAAAATGCAGATTCGTGGAAAGCTCAAAATGATTTAGACCTTCGAAGGAGTTTTAAGGAAGGCACAGTGATGAGGGACCGCAGGAGGATGAGTTCTGCCGAGAGAGACAATTTGGTTAGTTGTGCAAAGGTTCTCAGAGAAAAGAACAGATGGTTGAAGTTCTCTGAACAGAATCGTGAAATCCCATGAGCTACCAGATCTCATGGAAGAGAAAGGGAGTTACCGAGAGTATTCCAAAAGTTTCTAAGCTCAGGAGGAGTAGGACCGTAGATCCAAGGCACAAGGGTCGTTGGATTTTCACGTCGATTCCTACATCGGGGTTTCGTAGGTGGAAGTCTTGTAACCTTTGCAACAGGAATCACGATATCCTGAACCACGAAGTCTTGAAGGATAAAAGGATCATGTGGGTCATAGAGGAGTCAGCGAAGCAGACATGTGGCGCACTATTGACATGGAGTCAAACTCTGTTGACCATTTTGGAGTTTCATGGACTGAAGTTCCGAATTCATTGCATTAGGATTCGCGATATTGTGAAGTCCGAAGTCTCGATAGAAGTAAAGTGGCGTTGAAAAGTCAACCTTGTGAGGGCGTCAAAAATTCAGAAGATCAAGTTTCATGAATCACGGGAACAAGTTTCTTGACATCGCGACCACTAAAATTGCGATAAGGAAAAGACCGAAAGAGAAAGAGGAAAGGATAGCTTTGACTATTGTCAGGTTTCAGAGGTTGAGGGATAATACACTAGAACAACGGATTCGCAAAGGTGCGAAGTCCAACCTCCCGAGGTATAAAGGGCGGGGGGGGAATTCTTGAAGTTGATTGTGGGTGCAGATTTCCTGAAAGGGAAATAGAAGAGCCATTTCCGAAATCTCTTTGGGCCAAGGAGAGGAGAATGATCCTGTGTATGTAACCTTCTGACCCGTGGGTTGAGGAGGGTTGCATCATCAACATCATTCTTGAAGATCATCCTCTAGGATATATTCATAATCTACATTCAAAGTCTCCCAAATTCTCCAAGTTCTAGATCTCTGAAGCGTCAGAGCCCCAAAATGTTGAAGTAGAAAAGCGCCAATGCCCCTTTCTCATAAGTTCTTCTTCAGTTGACATGTCATAAGCCGTCTGTCAGTTGATTCTAGATGACATGTGGCACTCATTTCAAGCACTTTGGTTACACCATATGTGTTGTTTCAGGTGATATGTGTCACTCTCATTTTTACAACACACCATAAATTGTGACAACATGTCTCCACATCACTCTGGGAGATGGTCACTCCGAGAGATTTTAATTCAGAGAAAAAATAGTTCCGGAAAGCTCTGAACGTCGAATTGCGAAAGTGGCCACCACATTACTCTGCGATATTGTCACTACAAGAGATTTTCATCCAGAGAAAACATGATTCCCCAAATTGTTGGAGATCCGAAGTGTTGGAGTGTCAAAGGCACAGAGTACCTGATGTCCGAAATATTAAAATGATTAAAGTCTTAATATCAGGTTAATTAGAAATAACCATTGGTTAATGACTTTGCAAGTTTGGCCATTTGGGAGACATGCATACTCTACATTCAAAATCTCCTCAACATTGAATTTATGAAGTGTCTTATCCTCATTAATTGCATGTTTTACATTTTTTGAACGATTCCAGACAAAGGGAATGTCGAGCTAGTGTAGGAAATCATATTTCTCATTTGTTAGCATCTCAGATTCAAGGGAACCTGAGGAAGTTCATGGGTATGACCCGAGGACGAGGAGTAGAAAAAAGACAGCATAACACAACCAATCCATCATAGAGAAAGACAAGAATGAAAGGCCAGTTACAGTCAAGAAAAAGAAGCTTGATGACAGTCAACATGCACATAAACTAAATTTCCAGGTCCAGTCCTTGAAAAACCATAATAGGGTATTGGAGAAACCATACTCCATATTGCAGAAGAAATATCAAAGACTCCAAAAGAGGTTCCAAAATACTTGCTTCTTCCCCCAAGAGATAAGTTGACGACGAATGATGCCAACACATTCAGTTATCTCCTAGTTGGCCTCCACCAATGCACATGCACACATGTACTCGACTTAGAATCCAATTCTATTAGTCCTATTTAGTTCTTTCAAAGACTCAGTTCGATTCAACATATGCATTTGTTTGGTTTATGATTAGCAACAATTTTAGTTATTCAAGTTCAAGACTCTTTTAGATTAAAGCATCATAAGAGGTCATTTGTGTGTGATATAAACCACTTTGTTTTTATTAAGTAAGGCTCAAAGTATACCTTAATATAATCCAATAATGTTTTTATCTAAGTTAATAAGTTGTTTTACAACTAGTAGTGTAGAATTATGTCTCAGTCCTATATGGACGAGAGCCTCTGCAACTTTGATAAATATGTAGTTTTTGTATGTTTTGAGGGTTCAATTTTTCAGAAATGAAAATCAATACATTAGTTGGTTGAACCTCTTCTATGCATGGATTAAATCTCTCTACCTCATGAATATACTTTTGATGAATTTTTTTTGTCCAAATATTCATGTGTTTTCTATCTTATCTTGAATGCAGTTTTTTATCTGTGCAGAGTAAATTTCATTTCCTTAAGCTATTGTATACCTTATCTTTACTAATCTGAAAACTGTAAACAAATAACTCTTTGGTGAATATTTTTTTTTATTGCAACCTGTGGGAGAAATTGTGTTTTTGATATGTTTAATGTCTTGAAATGATATTTTAAGTATTAACTTCTTGCAATAGATTATCCATTGAGTGGTTTGTTGTTTCCCTTTGGTTTTACCTATATTATTTCACTTGTATGTCATTTGTGTGCCACCAACCAAGGCAAAAACTCATCTATATGATTTTTCCAACCCAACCATGCTCTTGCCTTGTTTAAACCATCCCTGTAATTGACCAGCAAAATCATAAAACTAATCACTGTAAACTTGACGGGGCCTAGATCTTCCCTTTAGCAGTCAGGTGCAAACTTTAGGTCCAACATCTTCCGTCATCGTTTCTAGGGAATTGAGTAACGGAATATCTTTCCTTGGGAGAACGACAATGATCAGATCTAATATTTGATGGTGAAGAAAGACCAGACATATTAAGAATGCATATCATTCACCTGGTAACTCCATATTTAAAGAATACAGTGGCGACTCCATAGTTTCAAGAAGTCATAGTTTCATATGGAAGCAATAATAGCCCAATGGTATGCATCTTGTGACTTCTCTAATATAGTTGGATTTCCAAATTGTGTACCTGATAGAGAAGTGTGTGAACATTTCCTTCGAAGGTTTAGGGGAAACAAGTGTGATCGTCATGTAGAGAATCTTTTGGATTTTCATGAGTGCATGCACAGTCTTGGTACTTTCCACGAAGATGTTCTTATCAAGATGTTCAAGTACTCCTTGGAAGGGAAATATCATGATTGGTTTAATTCCCTCCCTCTTTCTAGTATTGCTTCATTACCTGATTTTTATGCTGCATTCAATTATTATTGCAAAGGGATGTATTCAACTGATTTTATTTATGATGAATGTTGTGAGGAATTTGAAAAGATGTATTCTTGTCATAGAAACAAAGATAAGCATGTTAGTTGTGAAGAGATACTTAAGAAGAATGGATATTTTCTTGAGCATGTTGATTATTGTTTTGAAGCTATAGAAATAAATTTATAGCCATCATATTTCTATGATTGTCTTTTTTTTTTAAATTTTTTCAAAGAGTTTTTTGTCCAAGAAAATGATCAAAAATTTCAAGGGGATTTATGTTGGATTACTAAGAGGGGGGTGAATCAGTAACACAACAATATAATCCCTTTTAACCATAAAATGCAAGTGTTATATCAATGTAGCATCATCATCCAATATTTGCAGTGTAAATAAACAATGAACAAATGAGCAATCACACACATACATAGTAAAAAACCTGGGTGCTAACTTGGCACAATTCCCTAGATTTAGTGAACTTCTTTGGGCTTTGAATTTTAAGTAAACATGGTCTCCCACTTGAAATTCCAAGTGTCTTCTTTTCTGGTCCACATAACTTTTATGTCTGTCTTGTGCCTCTTTTAAGTTCTATTGTACCTTTCTTACTGTACTGTCCATTTCTTGAAGCATATCTGGTCCAACCATGAGTCTGTCAACTGGGTAATCCTAGCTAATTGGAGTTGTACACTTTATGTCATACAATATCTCGAAGGGGCTTAATTTAACTGAAGTTTGGTACCCATTGTTATATCCAAATTCTACCAAATGCAGGTAGTCATCCCACTTGCTTGGTTTTGTTCTTATGTACATGTGGAGCAAATCTTCTATGATTTGGTTTGTTTGTTCAGTATTTCCATCCATTTGTGGATGATAACTCGTGCTGAAATTCAAATTAGTATTTATCCCTGCAAACAATTCTTTCCAAAAGGCAGAAGTAAATTTTACGTCTCTATCTGAAATCACCATTTTGGGAATGCCATGTAGTCTAAAAGATTCTTTCATGAATATTACAATGATGTTAATATCTTTAAAAGTAGACCTTATAGGAATAAAGTGTGCAGAATTACTAAGTTTATCGATTACCACGGTAATAGAATCATTAAGTTTTTGAGTTTTAGGAAAACCTGTAATAAAGTCCAGTGATATAGTCTCCCATTTCCATTTTGGTACTGGTAAGAGATGTAAGAGGTTGGCTGGATGTTGGTGCTCATCTTTTACCTGCTGACAATATTGACATTTAGATAAGTATTTTGTTGTTTTTCCCTTCATATTAGGCCAATAGAATAATTTTCTAAGTGTTGTTATCGTTTTCTGGTATCCTGGATGGCCAGAATATGGTTTCTTATTCACTTAATCCAAAACTGTTAGATTTAACTCTGTCGAATCTGGTATGTATATCCTATTTTGAATCATAGTAGACCATTTTTATCAATACTCAGATGTGTTTTGTCTGAATTTTTTGTATTGTTTTTTAATTCTGCCACTATCTTAGTGTAATTTTCGTTGTTATTACCTGCTGTCTTTATCCTTTGTTGAAGATTGATTTCTTCCCTACTAATTTTGATTTCAAACAAGCCATGAACTCTTCTTCTCAAATCATCAACTACTTTATTTTCCTTAACCTTGATATGTCTTACCTCAAAGTCAAATTCGCTCAAGAAAGCTAGCCATCTTTCTTGCCTTGCATTAAGGTCCAAATGACTAAAAAAATATTTAACACCACTATTATCTGTCAATAATAAAAATCTTCTGCCCATTATGTAGTGTCGCCACTTTTTTAAGGCATGTATTACCGCTGCCAATTCTAAGTCATGAGTGACGTAGTTTCTATCATGTTCTTTTAGTTTCCGGGACTCATAACAAATAACATTTCCTTATTGAGTTAGGATGCCACATGGCCCTTCTTTACTCACATATACACAGATGGTAAATTCTTTATCTGGATCTGCTACCTTTAGAATGGGTGCGGTTGTTAACAATTCCTTTAACTTATTAAAAATGTCTTGACACTTCTATGACCAGTTAAACTTTGTCCCTTTATTTTGTAATGATTTGATATGGTAGACAATTTTGGAAAACCCCTCTATAAATCTATAGTAATATCTGGTGATTCCCATGAACGACCGGATATCCACTACATCCTTTGTTACCGACCATTTTATGGTGGCTCTTATTTTCTCAAGATCGACCACAATACCTTCTGTATATATATTACATGTCCTAGGTACTATATTTTCTTCTAATAAAAATCTCACTTATCAAATTTAGCATAAAACTTGTGCTTCCTTAAGGTTTGCAGAACTATTCTTAAGTGTTCTTCATGTTCTTCTTTTGTTTTAGAATATACAAGAATTTGGTAAATACCAGCACGAATTTGTCCAAGTACTCACTAAAAATTCTATTCATTAAACACATGAGCGTGGCCGGTGCTTTAGTGAGTCTGAAAGGTATAACCACAAATTTGTAATGCCCATATCGTGTACGAAACATTGTTTTACTTATGTCTTCATCTTTTATTCTAACCTAGTGATAACTAGATCATAGGTCTAATTTCAATAGTATCTTTGCCCCACCTACTTGATCAAACAGATAATTTATTCTAGGTAGGGGGTACTTGTTCTTAATAGTTATCTTATTTAATTTTTTGTAATCGATGCATAGTGTCAGAGTTTCATCCTTCTTTTTAACAAAGAGGACTGGTCCTCTCCATGGTGAAACACTCGGTCTGATATACTCTTTGTCCAATAATTCCTGTAGTTGAATTTTTAGTTTTGTCAATTCTGGAAAACTCATTCAGTAAGGTGCTTTAGATATAGGGGTTGAACCAAGTAACAGGTCGATAGAAAAGTCTATCTCCCTTCTAGGGGGTAATTCAGGTACTTCATTAGAAAATATGTCTCTGAAATCTCGTAGAACATCAAAGTCTTCAAAGTTGGGTTTATCTTCTTTTTCTAACAACTTTGTTACTTGGATGGAAAAAACTTGACAACCCTTTCTCATGCATTTCTTGAATTGCATTACTGAAACTTGTCTAACTGATACTAGTTTTTATATACATTGGACTGTCCTAGTAGTGTCTTTTCATAACAATCTAGTACTACTTTATGTGTTTCTAACTAATCCATTCTGATAATTACATCATAATATCCTAGTGGTAGAATGTTCAGATTTGTTCTTATGTTTTGACCATCTAAACTGAAATCATAATCAGAAATAAAGTCAACCACTCCCCTTTTAGTTCTTGTTTCTAGTTGTACCCGCCATTCCTTTGCATGTCTCATTTTCTTAAGTTTATATTTCTCTACTATGCCACAAGTGATATAACTCAATGTAGCTCCAGGATCAATTAAAAGAAAATTTCGAGTGTTATTGATTTTACCTTCCACTTCCACCACAGGGGACTAGTGGTCAACTTGATGGCCATCCATGACTGCATTTATCTAATGTAATCTTATTCCCACATCTCCCACCTTCAAGGATTTCTGCAAGTTGTGAACAAAAGTTATGGTTGTTGGATTTAAACATGGATAGTTCCTCCTTAGATGAGATTCTCCACATTCCCAACACTTTAATGGTTCACGGGGGATGTCCCCAAACTTCTTCATTCCCAAGTTCATCAGTTTACCACTGCCTTGTGCATATGTATTATTGGAGTGAAAATCTTTTCTTGTAAGGCTTTTTTCTGCATTCCGATAAATAGTTGGCCGGTATCCCTTCTTACACTGGTTCATTTAGTCTTGCTTCTTATCCTTCCAAGCCTTGGGAAATTTTGCCTGTTGTTTGTATTGGTCATAACACGTTTGCGCTTTCGTGAGTACTTCACTCAAGGAATTGGGGTTATAAAACTCGATTATTTCCTTGTAATACTATGGTAAACAAATTAGGAACCACTGGATTTTTACTTTGTCATCCCAGATATAAGGTACAAACCTAAGTAATTCCAAGAATTTGGTTTATCAAATCCTCCATAGCCATTTGGCCAAGTCATAACTCATAAAATTCTTTTGTTTTTATTTCATAGTAACTTTTAGATAGGTATTGTTTCTTGAAATATTTTTTAAAATCTGCTCATTCCATTTGTTTCTTTCTTAGGCCCTTGGCCAATTTCAAATCTTGCCACCAAATGATGGCCTTTCCTTTCAAGTTATAGATATCCATTATGACCTTCATATTGATGGAATAATTATAGATCTAGAAATACTTATTGATGTCTAAAAACCACGCCTCAACTTAATCCCCTATTCTGGATTCCCCATCAAAAGTAGCGAGTTTGATTTTCTTAAATTCTCCCTCAAGGTGATCTACCTATTTCCTTTTCCTATCTATTTTTTTTTATCTTCAGCTGAAAGTGTAGCTTCAGATGAACTGTCCCCTTTTTCTGCTTCAGTACGATAATTTTTGGAGGCCTTTTTCCTTACCTCTTCCTCATGGTCATCGTCCTTTGGGATTTTCTTTGACACTATACTATGAAGCAAAACCTCATTTATTTCATGTTGTTCCTACTGTGCCTTCTTCAATTTCTCATTGTATGCTTTGAAGAATTGTAGTTCAACAATAATATTCCTCATTGTTTCTAGAACTTTAGTAGGTGGGCTTCTGTCACTATTCTGTCTCGGATCTTTAGGAGGTATTTGTGCAGGATTTCCCTCAAGTCTGATTTCTGCGCCATCCTGGGCTGCCATGATTACCACAAAAAAAGAAAGGAGTTTTTTGTTTGTAACAACAATTGTTTTTGTTAGGTTTTCATAATCATAAAAAAAAATAATGTGCTAAGTAAATACTTTGGCCCTGTTCAAGGTCTAAGTGTTGTAAGCTTGGCTCTGATACTATATGTAATGTACCTCAATTTGATCATATTTTCTTTTTCTTCTAAGGGATACTATCCCTAAGTTCCTTACAACAAATTTCAACAAAAGAAATAACCCTTTTATTTCCATTGTTAAACTCTGGTATCTATTCAAGTTATGAATGTTAATGATGACATTACTACTTAGTCCCACTATCTAACAAGTTCTTTTCAATTCTTGAGTCATACTAACATTTATATAAGGGTATAGGTTTATATTGGTATTCACTTGAAAAATAAACAGAGGCATGGGACTTAGAGTCCTAACTGCTCTCCTTTTGACACCCTCCATATCTGTGCACAACACTAAACATACCATATGAATAAGACGTCATTCCTAACATGTGGGATGTCATATTATTTAACTTAGATATATGTTGGTTTTAATCCAAAGTTGTTTTGATTGTCTCATACATGACCATAGTGCTTGACAGGCTTACTCTGTAAAAACAATTGGTTGGTTAAAAGTATTTTATTCATAACATAGCCTAATGGTCTTTCTAGTTAGAAACAACCCCGTACTAACAAATTTGTTAGCTCTACCAGACTTAGGCGAAGTATAGTTAACTGGTGCTAACTGGCTAGTGGTGGTTGAAGATTTCCGAAAGATAGTTTTCGAGGAGATCCACCTCTTTACTTTGTAATTCTATTAAATGTGATAGGAGGTTTATGATAGTCGAGAGTTAAGTTCTGACCGACCATTAATGGAGGTAGATGAGAAAAGCGGGCCAACAATGTATCTCCACCCAACCCAAATGCGCCAATCCACATCTATCACATGGTCTTGTTTCCCTTGTACCTTCAACATTCATGTTGTGTGGGGTTCATGCTTTAGGGTTACAGAAGTTGTTCGGTTGTCAGAAGTTGGGGTTCTGCATTTCTCTTTGTTTTCTTGGTGTGGGGAGTATGGAAGCTTTGAGCACCTTCCAGGATTGTTTCTACCGCTGGTAAGTGGCCTTTCTATTCTCTATATGTTCTACTCAGTCGCTCTGTAAGGTTTTCTCCCTTATGTTCTTTATATTATTTTCGATGAATTCACACATGTATCATTTCCAAGTCTTTTGTTCTTAGGGTTAGTCATCTCCTTCATCCTATAATTTCCTTCTGTGCTAACATCGATGTGAGTTTGTTTGAGACTTCACCTGAATATGGCTTAGATGTCCATCTAAGTTATGGATTTGCACTATGTCTGCATACTATACTTAAGCATGATAAGGTAATTTCATGGGGCTAGTTTTCAAATAACGTTTTCCATCTCAGTTAGACACCCATAGTGAGTTTTTTTCTCGAGCCCTCTGTTTCCTATCTACCCAAGGAACTTTTGGTCCTGTAAAATTCTTATCAAAATGTTTCCGAAAGTTAAATTCAGTATAACCATAAACAAATAATCTGTGTATCATGTGTTGTAAGTTTAAAGGAAAAACCGGGTCGTCTGTTTTCGTGCTAAAATGAGTCTAGTGAAATCGGCACAGTGTTGACCTTGTGTTTCCTTTCTTTAGATGACTATTCTCTGATGGTAAATAGAAATAATTTGGGAATGTTTGTTGACCTGATGCCTCAAATTTGTACACTTTTATTTAGAATAAATATTTGGTTATGTTTGTTATGCGACTCACGTATTTCATTGTGATCGTCATTCATGTATTTTTTCCTGTAATGTTTTTCTTTGATTTATTTACTGATTCTTATCACTAATGATGGGACCCTGTGATTTGCAAGGGTACCCATCAGGAAGTCTTGGGCTCCTCCTCCCCTTTCGGTCTGGAAACTACTCAACTTGTCACAACAATGAAGGATATCAAATCCCTCCATTTAATGTAGAAAGATTCAACTAAAGAGTTATCTCTGTGGTAGAGATTTGTTCGTTTTTATGCTAGGTTGTACCTTTGTTCCTTGCCTTCACGGTGAAATAAGAGGGTCAAATTTAAAATTGTATAATTTTTCGAATGATTACATCAGATTTTTACTACATCCTAATTCAAACATTATTGGAATGGAAAATATGATTTGATTTTCTTGGCATACTGGAAGCGTTCTTCGACATTCTAAAATAAATGATATTGTGATTAATATATGTTGTTTTCATTCGTGTAGCTTTAATTCCAATCTTTATCACCATAGATCCTAGGAAAAATAAAGGTCCATTGTAATGTTTTAACCTGGACTTGTAATCGTTAGACAAACCATTTTTTTTCATTCCGAGTTGTACTAAAAAATTTTAGGAACTAATTTACCTCACTTCCGAGAATGTGAATGTCTGAAGCTAATTTCTTCCTTGTCACAGTTGGTGTTGACGGGATCTAAGCATTAGGTATTAAAACAGGTCCGAGTCTATCAATGTAAAATAGATTAAACATACGACTCTGTAATTATATCCGGAACGTTTTCTTTATATCTATATGAAACTATATATAAATATATAGCCATTATTTTTATTGTACAATGGGTTTCATATAACTGTTATAAATTTTCATATTAATCACTTAAGATATGCGCAGAACTTTATAATTGTACAATTCCATTTCTATGCCATCTACTGTATCAATTGTCGAATGGAAACACAATGCATATATATTCATAACTACATTCATATAGTTACATAAATATTTTGTGAATCCCTATCATAGTAGAGTTTCATCCCGATTTGCGCTTTTAGTCTGTACAGGTTGAAAACAAAACTTGAATGATTTATTAGTATATGATCTTATGACAGGTAGAAACTTCTAGAATTCATATTTTTATCTGCTTGATTAATTTCTTACTTTATACCAGATAATTTTGTTCATCCCACGACTAATACACAGTGGCTTTTCAACTCTAGTTATTATTTACAGTCTATTCCTACCACAAATATAATACTCAATCATTTTATCAGTCCATTCATTATCATAATAGTGTTGTTCCTATAAGACATAACATATTGTTATCCTATAGATACAGTCTTTAGTCAAACATAATTACTTCCACAACAAGTACCCTACAGTAACTCTATAATTCTATCTAGAAACACATGAACAATAAGGCATTCATCTAGAAATAGAAGGCATGTATAATAATTTCAACGATACAAATAAAATAAGAGGGAAGTAGAGGAACATATCTAAATAAACACTGGAACAATGAAGGGAATATCCATGTTCTTCCCAACCTTAGAACTGGGCAACCAAATCACTTATCCTGTTCACCCCCTAACCTTACCATGAATCCTTGAAGGCTAAGTTGGAACTCCCCTCAACAAATGCTTTACAGTTCAAGTAGTCTTATCCTTGCCTCACACTCATCTAGTAGTGTTCATAACAACAAGAGATAGATTTCCTTTCCCCCCATCATACTAGGTAGCATCCTACCTCCTCACATAAGCCATATATCCAAAGTCATTTTTGCCTAGGTCTTTTTCTCTCCCTTGGGAACTTTCGCAGATTTCCAAATATTTGATTTTTAGTGGCTTCCCATGTCCAAATACTTGATTTTCTACTTGTAACAATCAGACCTGGGGTAGTTCCAACATGTTCCCCACTCATGGAGTCATGGTCAACTAATTTCAACATGGTTGTTCCATTTGTCTTCTAGCAATAATTATAAAATATTCTATTTTATACAAGTGTCATAGTCAAGAAGCTAGTTGGTTCAAATTAGGTATCTGCCCAACAATCATAATCATTAATTACAATTAATTAAATTCGAAAGTTGAAGTTTCCTAAAATGACAAAAAAATTTCAATTTCGAATTTACCAAAAACAAAATAATTTTCCTAAGAAATCTCAAAATTAAAAATAAATTATTTTTGGGGATGTCACATCACCTATGCATAATTTATACAATGTTTTATTAGTTACTTGACTTAGGTATCTCATAGGTTACTTGCGGAGGTTATTCTACTTGTACCCTAGATCAGATAGGGGTCAGGCACCACACAACCTTTATGGAAGATTACCTCTCCGGGGGAATTTGACCGACTAGTTATTAAGCCCACGAGGACCCCTATAACTGATTGTTTTACCTCCAAAATTTAGTGGGCAGTATCAAGTCCCTCTTGGATAGGACATACCTTTTTTAGGGAGGGAGGCCACTCGACCAATTTAGCCCATTGCATTTATTGGCCGTTTGAATTTTGGTATGCTCTTTGACTGATAGTTGGCCTTATAAGTCTCTTTTGGGTGTCATCATCATGGATAATGATGTTTCTTTTGCTCCCTTATTTACTTCTACCCATCCCATGATACCTACTCATTTCATGGGGACACATCCTTTCACTTTTCACAATGGCTTGCAGAACTATAACACTCAGTCTGCACTTTGGGTCTCTAGTCATTTTTTTGTTGATATGGCTTCACCCATGCAATCCTCTCCCTGACCCACATATATGAATCCTCGCATTGGATCAGGGGGAACCATGGATCCGATGCCTACTTCTTCATTTTATATGAGTCATGTCCCGATGGGAGGTTGAAACCTTCCCCCTTATGGATCCAATGCTAGCTATGCTCTTCTAGGATCCAGTGCTCATATGGGTGGTTATCCCACTTATTACGTCCCATCCATGTATCTTGTGTCTTCCATGTCGGTTCTATCGAACACTTTTTCCATGACAGGCCCTCAACTACCTCCATGTATTTCATTTGGGGAAAATCAATTTTACGGTTTGGGATACCCTATTTACGGGACCCCTTCACAAGGGGGAAACATATATCATCACTCAAATAATTCTTATCCTACCTCGGTCTCTTCACAGACCACTGTGATGATGCCCATCCAAACCTCTTCGGACCATATTGGTGTAAGACACCACCTTTCTGGGAAGGGACATGGGGTACACCAGGATCCTTCCTAGCTTACAATGTTTCAAAATTAATCTTTCGCCGGACCTTGGTGTCAAATGCCACAATCTATCTCTAGCCCAGTCACTGTCAATCATACTCATGCTCCATAACCGACCTCTACCAGTCACATCAGAGATGGGTCAACATTTTCTACAAATTATGTCAATAGCTCACACCCAACCTCTACCAATTATGTTGGGGACACTGCCCTTTTCAATCCGAGTCACAGTCTGTTGGCAGCCAATTCACATTTTTCATTGTCTCATAAGCTGCCTACACCAATGTTTCACAAACATCGATTTTCCGTCGCAATTTTCAAATGAATGACGCTTTTTATTCTTTGTGCATTTTCGCACGCCTATCTTCGTTTTGTTTTCACGACTGTATGCATGAAATCTTACTCCTTCAAAGTCACATTAGAATCATTGTTTGAATTATTGTCATCCTTCCGATTGATATGCCCTTTGCGCTTACATTTCACTTATCATTGTGCATCATAAAAAAACTTTCGAACTATACTCATCGGACATTTTAGATTGATTATGTGACTTGATTTCATTAAGTGTGTAATGCATTGGTATTTGGATTGGCTTCTTATTTGACCTACTCAACCTTTGGTTTCATAAGATATATGGGTATTATGTTTAAATCTTTCATACATATATTTTTAAATATAATTCCTATGTTAGTGTTTTCATAACTATTGACTGGTTGATTATATGAATGCACATTGGCGCATGGTTAATGTTTGATTTTGGTTTCAATTGGAATGATTTATGGTTTAAAGCTTTGGCACAACGATCGATTGCGCGTTGGTTTATACACTTGTCAGTTGATTTATTGGTCGGCTAATTCACATCATTGTCAAACTATGCTATAATGGGTTGAACTACTATGTAAACTGGCATTTGTACTTTCATAATAACTCTTATGCATGGCATAAGTAAGCTCTACCACCCTCGCACACTTTGCATTAATGCTTACCTCCTTGCCAGGGTTATCTTTGTTGATTTTTGGGAAAATCTCTAAGCCTACTCTGTTCAAACCCTTGTCCCTTAGCCCAGCTCATTGTGTGTTATCTCTTGGCTCCTGAAGGGCGAATTGAACCCTCATGGTATTCATAGTCGGTTGTGTTTTCATTTTGCCAGAGAAAACTGCCCCGTAATTGCCCCCAGAGTCACGTTTTTGCGTGAGCGATTCTGGGAAAACGGTGTTGAATCAAATCGAACGGTTGAAAAACCAGAACTGGTTTTAGCCCCTTTACCCTCATCAACAGATTTTTCCTCAAAAATTGAGTGGATACAAAGATCTAGCTCTCATTTTCCAGGTCAATTTTTCAGTGGCTGGAACATGCGTTTTGAGTCTGTGAGCATTTGCCAGAATGCTTATCATTTCTCCAGACCTGTGCTTCAAATCCCTTCTGCCTGTTCAACCTTGTGCTTCAATTTCTTTTTGAAACCCTTGATCAATATACAAATTCATCAATTAGTCTGACAGAAGAAGCATTTTCTTTCTACCCTGGTATGTATCTCAACATCATTTCTAGTTTTGTGAGTCACCAGGATTGATATAATAGTTTCATTTTGATAAAAATAGAAAGATTTTCGATTTGATTTGTTCATAGATTTTTATTAGATTGTAATGGTTAGTGGTGTGGATTTGATTTGATTTATTTAGCCAAAATAGATACTCTCTTGTCAGGTGGAATTCATTGTATCTATTTTAGACAGAGGTCGTTTCTCGTATGTTAGTTTTGAAACTCAATCACATTTCAATTCGATATTGTTATGATGTATATGCCATGATTAGAAACAATTTTGATATGGATTCAATTCATAACATTTATACTGAACAGGTTAATTCACATTGGATTATTCCACCATGTTATCAATTCGTTTGCAATGAATATGATGTTTGAATTCGATTTGAAAAACGAAATTGACTGTATCAGATTCACGATTTATTCCTATAATTAAACTCGGTTGTGATTTGCTTTGATTATTTGCCCAGTTTACAATTGTAATCTCTGTTGATTCTATTACGATCCTGTCTGTGGATTGTGCTAGAAATTAATCACGAATTTGGCTGGGTTGATGCTGATTGCATATGATTTCATTTTACATATAATCATAACAGTCTTTCCACCTATGCATTTAATTGAACAATATGAATCTATTGTTATATCATGACAGCTATAATGAGTGAATGATGGTCTTGTTGGATTAGATTGTATCACATATGATATGATTTTCTATCAATTTCGTTTTGATATGAAACATGCCTGTCAAGGTTTGACCATATTTTATGGTAACTGAAAACAGAGCATTCTTTACTCTATTTCCATTGCATTTATTTTGATATGACTTAATTTCATTTTTAGTAATTCATTTTTGAAGATTATTAAAAGATGATTCGATTTGATTTTATTTGATTGATATCTGGTCCTGTTTGCTATTTTTGACTAGCTACAGAATCAGATGATTCTGTAGCTAAGTCTGTGGAGTCAATTTTTTCATTGTTTTCTTAATGAAATATCTTTCTAACTTAATATTTGTGTTCTATTGCAGGTAAATTCGAATTGGCAATAGATATGATGAGAAGTTAGGGGATGTTTTACAGATTCTACTTGCATTTTATTTCCTTAGTTTAGGTGATTTTGGGATATCTCCCAGATTGTGTAAAACTATTTGATATTATCCACAAGGAAGTTTTACCTTTTGAAAAAACCTATATATACTTATGATTTTTGTAATAATGTTCATCCTCAGTTGTGGGAGAACAAGGATATGGAGTTCTAATATAGACTGGAATAGAACTGATGTTTTGTCATAGCTTTAGCTTCTCAATATATCAGAATTTTGTTTCATGTTTTGTATATCAAACTTGTGTATGATTAATGACTACTTTGGCTATCTAAATCATGTGCAAATGATATAATTATAATCACTGTTATCCATATCTTGTCTCTTCCAAATAGATAAAAGACATAACAATTGTTAAATTCATTTTGTGAATGATAGTTTTATCTTCTTCATAAATTGAATTGTTATATATAAGTTTTCTGCATAATAGGTTTCCCTTATTGCAGGAATTTATAATCATAAGATTGTTATGATGTTCTTTTATGTCTTGTTTGTCCTGTAAAATACTTCAAGGAGCAGCATAGCTGATCATTTGCGAAAATCTTAAGGACTAAACGGTGTGAGTTTCCCTCCTCCAACCAGCTCAGAAGTTATCATACATAGGGCAGACATGGAGCGTTTCCAGGTTTGTTTGTCATTTGTTTGCTTAGTATATTAGTTAGTTTTTAAGTTAATTAATATATTAGATGGTTTAATTTCAGTTAGTTTACTTTCTTATTCATAAATCATAAAATAAAAAAGAGTTATCCTTCGCTGTTTTGGGACAGCAAGCACATCAATTTCACAGGTTTTATTCAAATCTGTAGACTGTATGCAATGTATATTTGTGAATAAACTGTAATTAAATTAGTAATTAGATAGTTGATAATTAGTATCTCGTATATATAATAGTTAGTAGTTTATAGTTAGATTGGTGTATTTAGTTTAGTTTGTTTTATTTGTTTAGTTTGTTTTATTAGTTTAGTTTGTTTTATTAGTTTTAGTTTGTTTTATTTGTTTTTAGTTAGCTAGTTTAGATCAGTTTTCTCTTTGGTTTTCTTAGGAGACCTTAGAGCGGCCAACAGAGCCTTTAAACTCGTCAGGGTGGTCCATTCCAAACGGCTTGGTTTATTTAGACAACCCCGGACCGGTTCCACTCTCCCAGTTGACGGACGGTCGATTTCTCCCGTCAAGAAATGGCGCTAGAAGGAGGACCGACTGACAAGATGGCCTTGTAGGAGCCTTTATTTCAAGTTTGTTCAATTTCCCTCATGGATCCCCAAATCACTATGTTGGAACATGCTTTCAACTTCTCATTACCCGATGTTTCCAATGAGACAGTCTCATGCTTGTCCAAACTCACCTTTGATGGTGAAGGCAAATTATCTGCTAAAGACCACCTTAACAAGTTTTGGTGCAAATGCATCAAACATGACATCTCAGATTTAGGAGTTTTATGCAGACTGTTTTCTTTTAC
>ML829350.1:0-10183 GCA_009831015.1 Picea engelmannii | reverse complement strand
TTTTGGGATATCTCCCAGATTGTGTAAAACTATTTGATATTATCCACAAGGAAGTTTTACCTTGTGAAGAAACCTATATATACTTATGATTTTTGTAATAATGTTCATCCTCAGTTGTGGGAGAACAAGGATATGGAGTTCTAATACAGACTGGAGCAGAACTGATGTTTTGTCATAGCTTTAGCTTCTCAATATATCAGAATTTTGTTTCATGTTTTGTATATCAAACTTGTGTATGATTTATGACTACTTTGGCTATCTAAATCATGTGCAAATGATATAATTTTAATCACTATTATCCATATCTTGTCTCTTCCAAATAGATAAAAGACATAACAATTGTTAAATTCATTTTGTGAATGATAGTTTTATCTTCCTCATAAATTGAATTGTTATATATAAGTTTTCTGCATAATAGGTTTCCCTTATTGCAGGAATTTATAATCATAAGATTGTTATGATTTTCTTTTATGTCTTGTTTGTCCTGTAAAATAATTCAAGGAGAATCATAGCTGATCGTTTGCGAAAAGCTTAAGGACTAAACGGTGTGAGTTTCCCTCCTCCAACCAGCTCAGAAGTTATCATACACAGGGCAGACTTGGAGCGTTTCCAGGTTTGTTTGTCATTTGTTTGCTTAGTATATTAGTTAGTTTTTAAGTTAATTAATATATTAGATCGTTTAATTTTAGTTAGTTTACTTTCTTATCCATAAATCATAAAATCAAAAAGAGTTATCCTTCGCTGTTTTGGGACAGCAAGCACATCAGTTTCACAGGTTTTATTCAAATCTGTAGATTGTATGCAATGTATATTTGTGAATAAACTGTAATTAAATTAGTAATTAGATAATCGATAATTAGTATCTTGTATATATAATAGTTAGTAGTTTATAGTTAGATAAGTGTATTTAGTTTAGTTTGTTTTATTAGTTTAGTTTGTTTTATTAGTTTTAGTTTCTTTTATTTGTTTTTAGTTAGTTAGTTTAGATCAGTTTTCTCTTTGGTTTTCTTAGGAGACCTTAGAGCGGCCAACGGAGCCGTTAAACTCGTCAGGGTGGTCCATTCCAAACGGCTTGGGTTATTTAGACAACCCCGAACCGGTTCCACTCTCCCAGTTGACGGACGGTTGATTTCGCCCGTCAACATAGTCGTGTCACATCTCCAACCTCTATTCATCATATAGGAGAAGACTCTCTTACCTATGCCAGTCATGAAGAGAGTGTGTCACCAACCATTGTAAATAACATTGGGGGCATTGAGAGGCCTAGACGTCTCAGACATAAGCCTAAATTCCTTTTCATAACTTGTGAAAGAAGTCATCTTACACATTTGTGTCCAGCTACTACCGAGATACCAGAAGCATGGAGTTCTCCCAAGGGCCCATCATATTTTGAGAAATCTGTGGTTTCCCTACATCCTGTCCCTCCTCTGATTGACATGGTGCTTTATTCTCCCAACCTCACCCCCATTGTTGAAGGTGATGTGTGTCCTATACCTGTTTTCATGCATCCTCCTCAACCTAGAATTGAAGAGGGGTTCATACCATTGCAACCTCTAGTCAATCTAACTCTTTTTGTAAAGGGGAATGAAACCTTCAGTCATGTCATCAATATTCCTAATCCTACTCCTTCTGAATAAGAGATACTTATTCTTCCCTCGAGTGCTCTTCCTCAAACTCCTAACAAGTTTCCCTTCGATTCAAATGACCTGATGGGGAATCCCATACCCCCACCTATGTATTTTCCATTAAGAGACCTTATTAAAACCATCACAAATATTATATACTCTGCTATCACTTTCTCCTCCTCAACTTGGAGATATTTGGGTTTTCCCAATCTTTTTTCAGTTATCTAGAAGAAACTGACCTTCTGCAGAAGACCAATACGAGAGATTTGGTCTCCCCCTTTACATGTTGATTAGAACAAAAAAACGAGTATTAGTTAAGATATTTTCTTACTCATATAAAAAATGAAAATAGTTTCGAGTGATTTGTCCCTTTCACACTTGTTAAATTGGATTTGAAAGGTCACGAGTCTTAGTTAAGCTCTTATCCAACTCGTTACCAAAAATAGAAAAAGATCATCGAGCGAACTTGTATTTTTCACACTCGTAAATTGGATTTGCAAAGATGTATATTTGGCACAAGTTTATTCCCTTTTCACACCAAGTAGACTAAAATACATAAAAAATGACATTTTTTGGCGTTAAGTTGTGATTGGATCTCATGCCCTCTCTTGCAGTATTAAGCCTTTAGTCCGTTCTCGCTTTGTGTTATAAAGCATTTCCTAAGCCATTTTTGCATCCTCAACCAAGTAGAGCCTTGTTTATATACTTCAAAATTTGACATCTTATACCTTGGAGGCAACATCACCCCGAGTTTCCATCTCACTCATGGATTTCCTTGCATTGAGCATAGGTACGTTCCACTGCTAGAACTAGTTTTGCTTACTTGCAACACTCATTTCCTCCTTTATATCATAGCATTCATTTGTTATGAAGAAACAAAAAACGACGGGTGGGAAGGGAGTACTATATTATAATTGGCAACAGTTGTGTTGCCTTTGAACAAAGCACAAAATTATTGAGTCCTTATGGCATCATAATTTTGGGTTTAGCATGGCCTTAGGAAGATTATCTCATTACAGAGTTTTTCTCTACCGATTGGTTACTCTTCTAGTCCCTATAGATAACATTATTGATGCCTCCTACATCAAATAGTTACACCATTGAGTCTTTGATGTCAAAGTCTAGCACATATCTCATTCTCTTGTTCAAAGGAAGTCTATCAACCTGTGTCGGCTATTCCTCAAAACTCTTGACTTTGCATGTCATCCATACCCTCACTTTGTCTTAGAATCACATGATATTATGGTCTTATCATGCACCCTAACCCTACTTTCATCATTGGTAGGTCACCTTGAACCCAATAGTCAACATTTAATCATTGGTTCTTGACTGGGTGGTTTCCCTTGTGTTTGATGGCAAGAAATCTATTCACACTTTGGGATTCATCCATTGTCTTGGATGCTATTATCCTTATTGGTGGTTTCCTCACCTTTGTCAGTAATTTTCATCATTGGCTACTATTGAGAGGGTATTTTCCATGTACCTCTTGTATTTGGCACACGTGAAAGATGCATAGGGTCGTTGGTTCATGAACATATTATTCATCCGATATCCACCAAATTATGAAGATACTGCTTTGTTCCTCATGCTGACTGATGAGAGATTCCTTAATGATCTCCTTTCAACGAGTCTCTTTCCATTGACTTCAGCTCATTTATTCTGGATCTGAGACCTAGAGTTTTATGAGTACTTTGAGACTTGCAGTCATTAGTGGCAAGCTCTTTCTCCATTGGCAGATAGGAATACATCAATGTCTCCTGATCAATGGATTCGTCAACTATTTGAGATTGAATCCTTTATTTACCCTTGTAGGAATGTGCTCAGTGCCTTGATACCTACTTCATTATTGGTAGGTTGTCTCGCGTTTGATAATGATATACCTCAATGATTGGTAATTAAACGATGTCTCATTGTGTTCGACCTCAACTCCTTTATTCACATGATGTAGACTTGCACCTTTGAGAGATGCGTAGAAGACTTGAAGACATCACTATATGGTCACAGATTTCCTGATTTGTTGCTTCATTTTCATTGGACCAACACCTGTTTGAATACAGTAATCACAAGACATCAGATTATACTCCATCATATATAGATATCTTCATATTGGTTTTGAGAATGGTTCTACTGGGCCTTGTTTTTTATTATGACAACTTTGGGCATATAAACGCATTTTTATTTTCCTATTCATGGACACAAACACTTATTTGGTATATTTTTCCACATGGATCTGCATTGTATTCTATTGGTAGTCATGTATGTAAAGTCAAAACAAAATGTAATGAGTGACTAGTCTTTCTAGTTGGGTTTACACCACTCCACTTCTGGGTTATTTATAATGTATTTCAACCATCGCAGATACTCCTCTGATCTCACACATTAGGGGGGAATTTGTTATAGCAAGATTTTCCTCAACATTGCTATCTTGCATAGAGGCCATTTTTCCATTTTCCTATGCAGACTTGTCATCCTTTTTTGATGAATCCAGAGATAAAATACATAGTTTTCCACATATATGTGCCCTATCTACTATACAACATGTGTATATGCAGGCTACTCCACTACAGCCTGTGTACATCGAGATTTGTGCCAGAAAATACAAAAAATGAAGTCGGGTTTCCATGCCACGATAGGAGATCTATGATCCTTGGTCTTCCATATACTGTAAACATTCTGACTCAACACTTCAGTTGCATTTTAAAGGCTATAAGAACAAAATTATGAGCTATGGAAAGGGAGGGAGAAATCATTCAACTTTGAGAGAAATGTTACTCTCGAGAAATTACTTCATATTGAGTCTCCATCCCTTTATCCCTCAAGTTTAAACACATTATTCAGCCCGCAAGCTCTTTCCCTTTTATTGAGATAACCTCATTGTCTCTTTTCTAGAACCTTGCCTTTGGTGGAGGATTGAAGTGGTGGAGGCCCAGTTGGAGGGAACTTGTTTTCTTGGTTTCAAACCTTGCCAACATGGAAGTCTATAATGTTTTTGCTTCTGCTGATCATTTATTAATAGAAATACTCCTTTCCCATCCAATTGGTATCATGCAAATATATGATTATTATCCATGGGCATATTTGTAATGTTTATTAATAGATTATGCTATCTAATGTCCTAACCCTTTTATATTATCACTATATACTTGCTCTTCTTGTTTTCTGAAAACTTGTTGTAGGTACAAATCTTTGGGTCAAAGTACTCAATAGTGGAACATCATCAAACGTTGGAACAAGGTAGGCTTCTTTCTTATCTCGCTGGTACATTGGTTTATATAGCATATGTTGGAATGGAGTAGATTTCTACAGTCATACATGTCTGTTGTGGTTTACCCTGGCCATAGAGTTTTTTCCATCGTAACAAAGAAGAAAAAAGAATAGAAGAAGTCATGAAGTCTCAAATAATGAAGAAAGAAGAAGAGGTTGAAAAGCTTGAAGAAGAATTTGTCACATTGAGAATTAAAATCATCAATCTCAAGAAGAACATTGAAGAGACATAAACATACACATCAGTTATAGAGAATGAAGAGAAGAACTCTAGGTTTCTTAAAAAGAAGAATGAAAAAAATAGAAAGAGTTATGCAAAAGTACTCAAAGGAAGGAATCATGGTCAACCAAAATCTAATAAAACTATTAAAGATACGTCTTCAAGAAGACCATCCATGTTCAAGACACAACGAAGCTTCAATCATGATCAATCAAGGCAGAAATTCACTCATAGGTATGAACATTTCTTTTATGGTCATTGTTTTTATTGTGCTAATTTTGGACATAAGGTTGCAGATTGCATGGATTATAAAAATGTTCAAGAAAGAAATAACAGTGGCCCCACGTAACATTGAATTTTGCAAATGTCATAACTATGGACACACAACTAGTGATTGTAGAAGCATGATTAATATTTCCATGAAAGAGAACATTGGTATCATATATAATAAAGTATGGATAAGAAAACATGAAGAATAAATGAATAAAGACTAGGTCTCGGAGATCGCAATAAAACAATATGAAAAAACTTCTATAGATAAAATGAAACATGTCAGATACATAAAGGTTTGAAAAATAACTAAAAGAAAAGAAGGACTTGTAAATAAGGAACAAGTTCAAGAGATTGTACTTTTAGGCATTATAGTGAAAGATGAATCCAGATACAGAAAGAAATAAGTCAGAGCTCAGAGAGATGATGAATCTACCAATGAAGATGATGATGAATACACATTAGAGCAGGAATTGTTCTGATCCATCCGATTTAGAGACTCCCATGTAACATGAATATTAGACAAGGGGAGTCTACGTGATAGATATGAAATAACAAAGAACCATCCTTCGAGAAAATTGCAGAGTTTGAGTAGACAGATCCAGAGCAGTCAATTAGTAGAAGTATAATTTGATAGTTGTAGTAGTGAAGACTTCAGGATAACATAGTAATAAATGGGTTAACATTATGGAAAGTTGTGCGGTAAAGTATTGGAAAATATGGGCATAGATTGATTTGTAAGAACACTTAATAATTTTGGATAGATATATGACAATGGATGAGAGCATCGACTCATAGATTGGTTTAGAGAGTGTTTCATAGAAAAAAGAACATTTTGGATGTTAATTACATAGGAAATTGCTCGAACAATGCTAATGGATTCCAAATTGACAGATATTTTTTGGACACATGCAGTGCATACAACAATTCAAATTCAAAATAGATTAATTCTTAGAAACAACATTGACAAAAATCCCTACGAGCTATCGAAACGAAGACCAAGAAATGTGAAGCACTTTAGAATATTTGGAAGTAAATGCTACATCAAAAGAGAAGATGGAAAAATGGGAAAGTTTGATTCTTGTGTGGACAAGGGAGTACTTGTTGGTTATTCAAGTACAAGGAAAGCATACAAGTGTTAGAATATGAGATTGAACAAATTTTTGGAAAGCATCAATGTAACAATTGATGAAACAGGTGGACGAGAATCAAAGGAAGAAGAAAATGAATAAGTGGAACAACTTTATGAAGAAGAAGCAAAAGATGAAGAAGAAGTAGAAGAGGAAGATGAAGAAGATCAGACAAAAGTAGAAGAGAAAGTTCAAAAATTTCCTCCAAAGACACCAGGAAAATGACTACACAAGAATCATCCTTCATATCATATTATCACACACAAGGATGTAGGAGTTGAGACTAGAATGATAATCTATTCATAAGAACAAATGCACCTAGCACTTTTACTTATGCTTGAACCACACAATTTTGAAGAGGCTAGCAAGGATGAATTATGGAATAAGGCCATGGATGAAGAATTAGATCAAATGAAGAAGAATGACACTAGGGAATTGGTTCCAAGACCAAAGAATAAGAATGTGATTGGCACAAAGTGGGTTTTTAGAAATAAATAAAATGAATATCAACATGTTACAAGGAACAAATCTAGATTGGTATGTAAAGGATACTAACAGGTTGAAGGAATCAATTTTGAAGAAAGAGTTTCCCTAGTTGCCAGAATGTAAGAAATCTGATTGATTTTAGTTTATGCATGCTGCAAGAGTATTAAAGTGTATCATATGGACATGAAATCATATTTTCTGAATGAGGAACTTTAATAATAAGTCTACATCGAACAACTAGAAGGATTTCAATGGTCATAGATGCATATTACGTGTGCAAATTGAAAAAGGCCTGGTATGGTCTAAAATAGGCCCCTAGAGCATGGTAGTCTAGACTGGCTAAATATATACAACAGGCATGGTTCCGAAAAGGAGGTGCAAACAACAACCTCTACATCAAGGTAACTCAATATAGTATTTTATTAATTGAATTTTATGTTAATGATATTATTTTTGGAAGTAATGATGATAGGTTAAGCCAAAAAATTGCAAAGGATATGCATAATGAATTTGAAATGTCATTACTTGGAGAACTATCCTTCTTTTTAGGTCTTCAGATATGTGAAAGAAACCAAGGAATCTTTATTTCTCAAACTAAGTATATCAGAGAAATGCTAAAGATGTTTGGAATGGAATATTGCAAACTAGTTACCACTCCTATGAAAACTAGTTGCAAGTTTAGAAAAGATGATGATTCAAAGTCTACAGACCAGAGGAAATACATGTCAATGGTTGGTACCTTACTATATGTGACAAAAACTAGACCAGATGTAATGAATGAAGTTGGAAAGGTGGCACAATTTCAAGCAACACCAAAGGAATCACATGTATTAGTAGTGAAGAGGATATTCATATATCTCAAAGGAACAAAAGAGTTTGGATTATGGCATCCAAAAGGAAATGATCTATCACTTATTTCCTACACAGATGCAGATTGGGAAGGTTGCATTGATGACTGATGAAGAACCAATGGAGCAACATTCTACTTGGGTAAGTGTTTAGTATATTGGCTAATAAATAAAAAACCATCAGTATATTTATCTACAACCGAAGAAAAGTATATTGCAACAACATGATATTGTGTTCAGGTTCTATCGATGAAACAAACTTTGACATATATAACGATTAAGTATGATGAGCCCATTCCAATATATTGTGATAATACAAGCATCATCAATATCTCAAAGAAACTGGTGATGAACTGCAAGACGAAGAACATTCCAATAAAGTATCACTTTCTATGGGAATAGGTTGCAAAGAAGAACATCAGAGTTGAATATGTGGGAACAAAATAACAAGTGCCAAACATCTTTACAAAACTGCTTCCAAGGGAATCCTTTGAGTATCTTCGTGAGAGACTCAAAGTAATTTCTCTTCCAAAATGAATGCTTTTGAATGCTTATCTTATATGTCTTATATTTACACAAGGAAGCACCATAAAGAGGACAATTCACATTGGGATATCAGTTTCAGGAAGAGTTCAGTTAGGGGGAGAAGCCCCAGATGGAAAGATACCTTTTCCATTGATGAGAAAGGGGGAGATATTTATTAGATGCAAATGTAAATGCTTAGAGAAAGAGAACAGGTGCATGGTTCCAGGGGGAGAGATGGTTACAGGAAGAGAATGAGTGATATGAATTCATTACTTCATGAGTGTTGTCATTAATTACAAAGGGGGAGATTGTTGATTATTTGGGCTAGTTGTCATTGATGTCAACCCATCAAGAAAGTCCATTAGCAAATTTCAGTAGCACAAAGGTTTGGGTAGTGGAACCAAGTTTGCTTGATTTATAATGGTATGCATTTTAATATATTTTAAGGTAAGACTATTCTATATGGATTGTACAGTTCATGCCATCTTTGGTGGTATGTTGAATGTCACATAACTCCTCACGGTAAGAGATTTATGGCAATGTGAATTTGGAGGACCCTCATGATTCATCTAGAAGCCCCAAAATGTTAAAGTAGTCAAAGTGGTTGAAAAGAAGAAATTATTTAAATAAGACTATTATATATGGATAGTACATGTCATTCCATTTCTGGTGGTATGTGGAATGTCACATAAATCCTCACAGTTAGAGAGTTATGGCCATGTGAAGTTGGAGAACCCTCATGAGTCATCTAGAAGTCCCAAAAGGTCAAAGTAGTAAAAGTGGTTGCAAAGAAGAAATGATTTAAATAATAAAGCGAAGTGATGAGTATACTATAATTCAAAATGGATACAGAAGAAATGATTTAAATAATAAAGTTAATGGACAAATTACTATGTCTACAAGTAGTTAGAAGTGGGTTAGCCCTAAAATACGAAAAAGTGGTTTAAGATGGTTAGAAGGTAACCCCTTGAGGAAGATATGTAAAAGTATACATAAGTGGCAAGGGTCTCTCATTTTAATCACACTTGAGAAAATTGAATATATACAAGTGACTAAGGTAACCAAAGTATATCTAAGTCGAATTTCAGAGGAAAGGTGAAGTAAAGAAGGCTGAAATTCAAGGAAGGATAAATTCTTTTGATGATGTTTTCTAAGGTATGTTATTTACAGGTCATCTCACCATTTTCATAATAAATTTGTTTCTAGTATGAATAAGACCACAAAATATGGAGTTCATTGAGGAAACATATTCAATTAGCTGTGATAAAACTTTCAACTTGTGGGTCGTTGTATTTTTGGAGTTACACTAAGTGGAAAATAGGGTTTGTGGCTAGTCTTGAAGCTAGTCTAAAATAAGTGTTTTAGGTAAAAATGTCATAACTACTTCATAACAGATCCAAATTCAGTATGAACAAATGTATTCATTATAGTACAATTTGTAGTTTTTTGTGTACCATTTTAAGATCCATAAAAAAATATTTTGTGCGGGGCACCCTCTACAAGTTCTCTCTCTATAATAAGCTAGAATTAAACAAGGTATGCCATTTTTTCTATAACTCCTTTTATGAGACGTTCCAAGTAGTGAAACCTGGAGGAATTTCATAAAAGACACTGATGAATATTTTGTACTATTTTCGTATCTTTATTCATTACATGTACATAGTTATGATTACTTCATGTTAGGGTTGTTAACTAATCCAAAATTAGTCATCTGAGACTAAAGTAAAGTTTGATGAAAATGCTAGTCTCTTGTTGTTAAAGTTAAGGAAGGTTTGTAGATATGTGATCAAATACACCAGGTCTATTACATAATTA
>ML829349.1:66423-81524 GCA_009831015.1 Picea engelmannii | reverse complement strand
CATTATTGGATACAATGTTAATGATTTTGGTTATCTCTTATGGGATTATGAAAATCACAAAATCATTAGGAGTAGAGATGTCATATTCAATGAGAAGTTCATGTACAAAGATCAATTGCAGGGAAAGAAACAAGAAAAACAAAAACCATAATACATAGTGCTTGATGAGATCACTCAAAAATAAATTCCAAAGGTACCAGAAAATCAAAATGTAAAACAACAGGAGAAACAAGTACCTCAAACTCTTGCAAGTGTTGTTAGAAGATCTACTAGGTTAAGTAGACACCCTGAACAACACTCTCCTTCATTGTATTATTTATTGTTGACTGATTTTGGTGAACCATAAAGTTATGAAGAGGAAATGCAGGTAGAAACTAAAAAGAAGTGGGAGAAAGGCATGAAAGAGGAAATGGACTCCTTGGTAAATAACTAGACTTGGGACTTGGTTCAAATGCCTGCAGGAAAAAGATAATTTTAGAATAAATGGGTTTACAGGTTGAAGGAAGAATATGGAGGAAAAAAGCGGTACAATGATAGACTTTTTGTAAAGGGGTTTGTACAAAAGAATTTGATGAAATATTTTCTACTGTTGTTAAGATGACTTTAATTATGACTATTTTAAGTCTTGTGGTAGTAGAATATTTACATCTTGAACAATTAGATGTAAAAACAACTTTTCTCCATGGGGATTTGGAGGAAGAGATTTATATGAAACAACCACATGGGTATGAGGTCAAAGGAAAGGAGAACTTGGTATGTAGGTTGAATAAGAGCTTGTATGGCCTAAAGAAATCTCCAAGGTAGTGGTATTTGAAGTTTTACATGTTTATGACAGAACAAGGTTATAATAGATGTCATTATGGTCATTGTGTTTATTTTAAGAGCCTAGTAAATGGAAGCTATATTATTTTTGTATTGTATGTAGATGGCATACTTGTTTCAGGGTCTAACATGAAGGACATAAATGTGCTCAAAAGGAAATTAGCTAATTCATTTGCGATGACGGATTTTGGTGTTGCAAAGAAAATCCTTGGCATGAGAATAACAAGAGATAGGAAAAATTGCAAATTGACATTGTCTCAGGGTGAGTACATAAATAAGGTGTTGGAGAGGTTTAGAATGAAGAATGAAAAACGATTAGTACACCTTTAGCCAGCCATTTCAAAATAACAAAGGAAATGTGTCCCAAGACACAGGAGCAGATATAATACATGTCTAGGGTCCCTTATTAAATATCAATTGGTATCTTGATGTATGCTATGGTGTGCACACGACCAGATATTGCACATGTAGTGGGAGTTGTGAGCAGGTATATGAAAAATCCAAGTAAATAAAATTGGGAGGCAGTAAAGTGGATTCTCAAGTATTTCAGAGGTAATAGTACTCATGCATTACGTTTTGTAGGTTCAGACATTATTCTACATGGATATGTTGATTTAGATATGGAAGGTGATCAAGATAGCAGGAGGAGCACCACATGGTATTTTTTTACTATAGGTGGAACATCAGTAAGTTGGATTTAAAAACTATAAAAGGTTGTTTCACTTTCAACAACGAAAGCAGATTATGTTGCTGCTACCAAGGATAGTAAAGAGATGATTTGGTTATAGAGGTTGTGTTAACTCTCTATAAATTCCCAGAGGTTGTCAGAGTAGAAGAAATTTACAAGAGGTAACTTTATCCAACCACTTCAAAACTGGAATCTAGCCCTACCAGCTTTAGAGAGGGATCTCTCTGTATGATTTAGCTATGTTTTAACTTTGAGATATTAGGCTAGTTAAACAAAATAAGATTGAATGGTTTGTTTTGTTTTTGTTAAATTGGATGAAAAGGGTTTTACGCATCCGTTGGGCTATGGGGTCTGTATTATAAAGATAAAAATCTAAACAGAAACTAAAATATTCTTTTCACAGGGAAATATAATGCATTCATTGGATTCTTTAGCAGTAAAGTGATGAATAACAAAAAAGATGAGAATATCAATTAAAGTAAAGAAACATTTAAGAATTTCTTCACTATAATATCAGAAAGATAAACATTAAGATCTTTCAAAGCCGGAAACAGGGTAGACAAAGATAAATCCGGCAACATGCGCTACTTTAAAAGATTTGATTAGAAAACAATATGACAACTGAGGGAGAAAAGTATTTAACACTAAAAAGAAAACATCACCAATGAATAACACGCAAGAATCCTGTGAAACGTCCCTTTGTATTACTGGAAGATCTCTTGATAAAATTTACAGTCTTTATAGCTTACAGGGCGTAAAGATCAACCCTTGGTACTTCAAAGTTTGAAGTATTTATAATAAAAAATTACATACGATCCTGTCATTAAAGATTAGGACGTGGAAATCTAAATTTAGCTAACTAACTCAACAAGATACAAAAATTCAGGAACTGTTTGATGATGTGTTGAAATTTTCATGCTAATCTCTGGGGTAAACCATTGGTGAGTCCTCTGCATGACCTCGTCTGATTTGGATAGCTGACTGGGCTTGGACACCTCATCTCCTACTCGATCATATTGCATAACTCTTCCCATCGAAGGTTACTGGGAACGATGACTTTGAGAAATCTTCGGTATACTTCATCCATCTCTGTATACTTGGAAAAAGTTGGCTTGACGATGAAAATGTACTGGATCTCGTGCTGTATGCTGATGTCTGACTGGAAAGATTCTAAGAAAGCCTTGCCTATGATACTGCCCTGTATTCTCAATAATTTTGAACTATATTTAGCCATGGTGGCTAGTTTCTTTTTATAACCAGAAAGTGTCATTAACTTGTCATTTATAACCCTTAAGACAGGGAGGCCTTTCTTCTACAAATCTTCAATTTTTCTGAAAAATATTTGCACTCCTATGTCCATAGTCTGGACTTTTTCCTCCAGTTGTAGCATCAATCCTCTTTTGGTCAGGACCCTCTTGACCTCAAGGATGGTTTCTGTCCTATCTTCAATTTTCAAATCCTCTAACTCTTCTCTAGTTTTTGAATTCAAGAATTTAATGATCTCAGTGGCTTCTGCGGGCATCTCTCCCAATTCTCCTCTTATTTTCTCAATCGCCTACTTGCTTCTTTGCACCAGTTCGTTCTGCTCGAACATGATTTGTACCATAGGCCATATTTCATTTATGGATTTGGTGATATCCATCCAGACATTTTCCTTGACCTCAGTAAGTGTTTTGCCTGCCATTGTTTGCTTTTGAAGCTGTTGCAATTACTGTTTGAGCTTGTCTGATGTTTGTTTCTCCTTGGAGTAATTGTTTTGGTAAGAAGAATTGAGTTCCTGAAGGTTCTCAACCTCCTTTTTAAGTCTACTAATCTCTGTCTCTTTCAAATTCACACTTCCATGAATTTTTCCAGTTCTACTGTCTTCTCCAGAGCTGTCAATGGAGTTGCTGAGGGAATTTCTGCTGCAGATGTTGTGCTTACTCTTGTGAGTGGAACTGTGCTTAATGGAATGACTTCCATAGGCTTTGATTGTTCCTTCTCTTTTAATAACCTTTCCAGTTCTTATTCCATCTCTTTCAACTGTGCATTCTGATCCATAATCAACTTAAGCATCTCATCCTTTTCCCCTTCTGTCTCAGCTATCTCCTTTGCATGTGCATCTTCCATTGGTGGCAGTTTCAACTGTTTCCTCAGATATGCTATATTGGAATTTTTATTTTTTAACATCTCCTCAATTGCTTTCACATTCGAGGGATCATACCCGATCTTGAGGACCAATTCTTCCAACATCTTAATTATGTTATCCTTTGCAAAGGATGATATCTTTTCCAATTTCAGATTGTTAGCAATATTTCTTGTAAGGGAGGTTAGAATGCAAAGGAATAGGTTAAAACCCACTTGTCCTAAGTTTGGAATGCTTGCGTGCCTGTGGTAAGCTACAAGCAAGTTTGGGTGGCGGAAATTCGCGTGCCTAGATCAACGGTGCATATAGGATTCCGACCCCCCCTACCTTTCTACCTTTAAGCGGAGGGGGGGGTCCGGAATCGAAGGCGCATCTCTTCGACGGTCCTGATCAGAGTGCCCGGATCAATGATGCTCAAGGCTATTCCGGACCCCCCTACCTTTCTACCTTTAAGCCAAGGGGGGGGGGGNGAATCAGACGCGCAACTTCCCAACGGCTGAGATCCAAGCGCCTGGATCAACGACGCTCGCATAATCCCATCCTCCTCAGCTGCTCCAGGTTTAACCAACGTGGGCCCTTCTCTCGTTATGTCATCTTTCGGAGCCACCTTTCCCCTACTGCCGATTGTCATCTGTCCTTATCCAGTATTTAGTCCAGGTGGTCCTTCCCCCATCTCATCATCCACTCACCACCTGCCATGTATCCTGTTCCCTCCATGTCAGCCTCCCACTAAAATGCATCCATCACGTCTCCTCTCCTGCCCCCTCCGCTTATCTCCTTTTTCCATGTTTCTCCCCTGTAACCTCTCTCGCCCCCTCATCTCTTCAGGCCTCGCCCTCATAGATTTGGTGCCACTATTCCCGTCGTGCGCCCCATTCTCCGCGCTGGCCTCCATGTCTATTCATCAGGCCATTCAACTAATCCAGGTGGTAGCACGAAGGACCGTCCACGTCCCCAAGGTTCTGAGTTGGCCGGACCATCCTCAATCCCATGGAAGCAGTTATTGAAGCGGTTGGTGGTGGTTATACATTGTCTCCACCATAATGGGGAAGTCCGGAGATGAATTAAAGGCACGTCGATTCGCCCACAAAGGTGTCAGAAGTCCGATTGCATCCACCGTTGGTGCACGATTATTCAAATGTTGCAGCTGCAGATTGTCAGAAGCCATGCAAACGCTATGTGTTTAATGCGACGTCTCAGTTTTGTTGCTGTTGTTGTTTTTGAGTATATGTAGGCATTTTCGCCATTTTTGTATCTATCGATGGTAGAGCGAAGCTCCCGACTGTAAAGTTTTAGCAACCATTCTGGTTTCTTGGTTATGCATCCGTGTTTGAGATTTCTTGTTTTATGACAAATAGTTTTCCTTTTCCATCTATGTTTTGTCTCATGCCAGAGAGTTCATGACCGAATGCTTCGTATGAATTAGCACAATTATGTTATGATAAATGATTTGTTGTTGCATGACTGTTTTCTCTGGTTTCCTACATTTGGCTATAAGAAGATCTTGCCTTTTGCTGCTTCCTCTCACAGTTTATTAGAAACCTGTTGTTTATAATAGTCCCCTGCACTCTTCTCATACAAGTCTTCCCCCTATTCGCCCTTATTACAACTCACTGTTTGGAGTTTCTCTAATACCTCACTCGCCCGTGCATGCCTGGCCTAGTTTCAGAGTTAAGACGATATCATTCTGAGTTCACTTCCATCTGATCACCCTTTTATAAACAAATCGTGACATTAAACTGATGGGTGTCAGGGTCAGCTCATGCAAGCAATCCAGGAGTGACTTCTGACGCTAACATTTCTGGCACCGTTGCCGGGGATGAAGTTGAATATTTTCCCCGGGATTGAACGACAACGATCAAGTGATTCTGAAGGTGCATCGGATATCAGAACTTGAAGATTGCTACTGTGCACCTGGTGATTCCATTGTGACGACTCCACTGGAGCGAACCCGCTGTTAATTGTGGCTTTCAGAGGCAGACACACGTGGTCTCATCCACACTTTCCTTTAGCTACACCGGAAGCTGACCCCGAGGTGGTTCGAAGAAGAGGAAAGTGATCTGCAAAAGAAGTTTCCATTGCCGAAGCAGGTAATACGCCATCCCCTTCTGTGAGAACTCCTTTTTCTCCTCCTCAATTTCTTAATAGACCTCCTTCAGAGGTTTCTAGTTTCTTAAATTTTGGGAGTGTTCCTGCTGAGTTTTCCCCTCCTGGTCTGGGATTGGAAGGAGAAGGTCTTTTCATTCCCCTCTCTTCTGAAGCTATTCCTTGGAGTGGACCTAGAACTATAGAAGATTTCCTCACTCCTACACAAAGAAAAGCACCTGCTGACTTGAGCTCGTTAGCCTTCTCCCTGAATCCTCTCTTGTTTCCCACTCCACTTTGAGACTCATTCCCAGTATCCCCTTCACAAACTCCTTCTCCTCCAAGTTCTCCTCCACCTAATATACCTATGGCTGGTGCTAACCCCCTCCGAATAGAATGGACGCCATAGTCGCTGCTAGATATGCTCCTTTAATCCTACCCCATCCTATGAATCTTCTCCGTGCTGGAGATTATTTGAAATACATGCCCAAGTTCGCGGGAGAAGGAGACATAACTGCAGAGGAGCACTTGGCTGCTTTTTACAGTTATGCAGACAACCTAAACATTGAAAATGAAGATGTCTGGATGAGAGTCTTCGTCCAGAGCCTGGATGGCGAGGTTAGGAAATGGTTTAGAGGATTGGCGCCTGGATCTATCGCTGGAATTGAAGCCCTGGATAGTGTTTTCCTGAGGCAGTGGGGAGACAGGAAGGATTATATATATTACATGACAGAGTTTAGGGCTCTGAAGAAAATGGAAGGAGATTCTGTCTTTGACTTCTCCAAAAGATTCAATAAAATGTATAACAAGATTCCTGCAGAGATAAAACCCTCAGAAGCCTCTGCCCAAATTTCCTATGCTGGTGCATTTGACCCTGATTTCTGTCTTTTATTAAGAGAAAGAAGAGACACCTCCTTAGCTCAAATGCAAGATGCATCTATAGAAGTGGAATCCAACATATTAGCAGCCGATAGACTGAGGAACAAGGCCGATGCAGATAGAAGAAGTGGAAAGTCTGAAGCCTCAACTTCTGGCCCATCGTTGCCACACACTCAAGTGGATGAACTGACCCAGATGATGAAGATTCTGTCTGAAGAGATGGAGAGACTGAAGGTGGAAAGAAAGAAAATGAACAAAGGCCCTCAGGGAATCAAGAACAAAGGGGGTTTCAGAAGGTCAAATAATATTGCTCCCCCAACTATGCACAGAGAGAAGGGAAGAGACAGGGATGACCAAAGGATTCAGGCTCCCTTTCAGAATAATTTTGTGGTCGATGAAGAAGAAGGGGAAACAGACGAGCCCGAGCCTAAAATCCACTTCTTAGAAGTCAATCCTCCTTTCCCTCATCTGACTCAATCATCATACGAGGAGTCTCTCATGAACAGTCAGCTAAATGAATTGAGCAAAGGAGACAAAGCTAGTGGTGGCCGAGGCAGGTATAACCTGAGGTCTGACAAGAAGACAATAGTACTTGATGTTCCTGAACACTCCACCAGAGTAGAGAAACTTGCTAATGAAGTAGCATATTCTCACAGAGGTAAGAAGGTTCAACCCCTCTCTCCCATTGTCCACAATCATGTTCCTGAAATAAGATAAATTCCAAAGCTTACATCTTCTTTTAATTTCGAGCATGAGATTCAAAAGATCAGAATCCCTATGCCCCTCACCGAGCTAATAAAACATGAAGAATTCAAAAAGCACTTCTCTGAGCTTTTGAAATCTGAAGCCTCATGCCCTCCCACAGACTCCATAAACCTCCAAGATGAAAGGCCAGCAGTTGTCCTAGGCCCCATGTTAGAAGATAGAGATGATTCATCCCCTCCTTTCTACACCTCCTTGAACATACATGATAAAGTGTTTCACAACTGCTTAATGGATTTAGGGGCTTCTCACAACCTCATGCCCAAAATCATCATGGAAGAGCTAGGGCTTGAAGTCACCTGAACCTATCATGACCTCTATTATTTCGACTCTAGGAGGGTGAAATGTTTGGGAGTCATCAAGGACCTGGTATTTTCTTTGTTTCAGCTGCCCATGAAGAGTATGGTCATGGATATTGTGGTAGCTGATGTTCCCCCCAAGTTTGGCATGATGTTGTCAAGATCTTGGATTAAGAGACTTGGAGGGAAGTTACAGATGGATCTCACATATGCCGCCATTCCAGTCTTTGGAGGGGAACATAGGAGATTGTACAGAGAAGCCCAACTAGCCTACATTGTCAGTGATGAAGTGAACCCCACTAATCACCCCATGTTTGCACTTGACACTGACTTAGGGTCTAGTTTGTTACAGGTCACTGAGACTCTTGAGGCCCCTTTGCATATTAGAAAGCAACCCATTCTCAATCAGGAGATGCCTCCTCTAGCCACCTCTGTTTGGAAGATGTTCTTTGATGGAGCTTCCTCCAGTATGGGTGTAGGTGTCGGGGTGGTATTCGTGTCCCCTTGTCAAGAGACCATATCTCTGTCATACAAGCTGGAATTCGAAGTCACCAACAACGTGGCAGAGTATGAAGCTCTGGTTCTAGGATTAAGAGCTACAAAGGAAATGGGAATTAAGGAGATGGTTGTGTTTGGAGATGCAGAATTGATCATCCAGCAGGTAAAAAATGTTTATCAGGCTAAGCATCCTCGTCTCAGGAATTACAGGAACGAGGTATGGGACCTAGTGGATAATTTCTTCTTGGCTTTTAACATTTCTTTCATTCCAAGGGAGGAAAATGCTTCAGCCGACCTTTTAGCTGTCACAGCGAGTTTGCTTGAGGTTCCCATGCTGCCCACTGTCAGATCTGATGTTGAAATAAAATATAGACCCTCTGTACAGGACAATGTCAAACATTGGAAGGTATTTGAAGATGATCAGGAGATCGAAAAGTTTCTTCAATCCGTTGATGAATTTTCTGCATTACACATAGATGAGGATCCTAACATTGAAGGGGAACTTGACCATCACCCTGGAAGGTTTTTGAATAAAATTGCTGACCACCAGATTATTCAGCTACCAAGCAATCACATACCGAAAGGACTAATCCCATTAGAAAGGTTGTTCGATGGGAATGATGTGGTAGTAAAGGGTAGAGTTTCAGGTGATGAGGCTGACACAGCTGAGTGCAACATAGGCACACCAGAGGAGCCTAAGTTTGTCAAATTGTCAAGGAGTTTGACCGAGGAATAGAGGGCCGAATATACTGAGTTACCGAGGGAGTTTGCTGGTGTGTTCACATGGACCTACGAAGACCTCAAAACATATGACACATCTGTCATTGAGCACAAGATCCCACTGAAAGAAGAGGCTAGGCCATTCAAGCAGAAGCTGAGATAGATAAATCCCATGCTGCTACCTGTCATGGAGAAAGAAGTGAAGAAGCTGCTAGATGCCCAAATCATTGTCCCCTTGAGATATTCTGACTGGGTGGCCAATTTGGTCCCAGTAAGAAAGAAAAGTGGCGAAATCAGACTCTGTGTTGATTTCAGAAACCTGAACAGGAGCTCGATGAAAGACAATTATCCCCTACCCAACATGGAGCACATACTGCAAAGGGTAACTGGTGCATATAGGATATCCATGATTGATGGTTTCTCTGGTTACAATCAGATATCAGTCATGCCTGAGGACAGAGAAAAAACAACCTTCACCACTCCTTGAGGCACATTCATGTATGCCAAAATGCCTTTTGGGTTGATGAATGCAGGAGCCACTTTCCAGCGAGCCATGGACATAGCCTTCATCAGGGAGAAATATAAGTTTGTGGTGATCTACCTAGATGACATAACAGTCTTCTCCAAGACTGATAAAGAACATCGCTACCACTTGAAGAAGGTTTTCCTGAAGTGTCGGAGATATGACCTATCTTTAAACCCCAAGAAATCGTTGTTTGCTATGAAGCAGGGGAAGCTATTGGGCCATATAGTATCAGCAGAGGGGGTGATAATTGATCCTAATAGGGTGGAAGCAATTCAGACCCTGTCACTTCCCAGATCCAAGAAAGAGGTTCAGGCATTTTTGGGGAGGATTAATTTTCTGAGGAGATTCGTCTCAAATTTTGCCAAATTGGTAAAACACATCACGACCATTATCAGAAAGGGAAATGAAGTAAAATGGACCTCTGAACCCAGAGAATATTTTGTCCAAATAAAGAAGGCGTTGACTGAGGCACCTGTGATAATCAGTCCTGATTATTCCAAAGATTTTCTGATATTTTCTTTTGCTTCATGTGATACAGTAGCGACAGTTCTGCTGCAGAAAAATAATCAAGGGCAAGAGCAGCCTATTTCTTTCTACAGAAATGCATTGAGAGACACAGAAATCTGGTACAAGATCATGGAGAAGCAGGCCTATGCCCTAGTGAAGGCCCTTAAGGATTTCAGAGTCTATGTCTTGCACTCAAAGATCACTGCATATGTCCCTTCAACCTCTATGAAGGACATTCTTATACAACCTGACATAGACGGGACGAGAGGTAAATGGATCGCCAAGGTCCTAGAGTTTGATCTGGAGATTAAGCCCACCAGGTTGATAAAAGGGCAGGGTTTGGTCAAGTTGCTGGCTGAATTCAATTGCAAGGCCTTGGGAATTAATTTCATCAATGAGCAAGCTGAGCCATCCAATAAGCGTTTCCAGGGTACCCTATCACTAGCATCATGTCCCTGGTACAAGGATATCTTGTACTTTCTGCAAGAATTAAAGCCCCCTGATGGATTGGGAAAAAGTAAGGCCAGAGCTTTAAAACTCAAAGCGGTCAGATATTGCCTCGTTGACCAAGCCTTGTATTGGAAAGACCCTCTGGGGGTGTTACTAAGGTGTCTGGACCCGCAACAAGCCCAGAAGGTTATGCTCGATTTCCATAGCGGTCTCTTTGGAGGTCATCATTTTTGGAAGACCACAGCTCACAAGATCCTCCAAGATGGGTATTACTGGCCCACCTTATTTCCTGATGTCTGCAGGGAAATCAGAGCTTGCATCAAATGCCAGAAGTTCTCAGGAAAGCAGCAACTGAAATCTCTACCATTAAAGCCTATAGTAGTTGCAGCACCCTTTCAGCAGTGGGGGTTAGACTTTATCGGAGAAATTCATCCTCCCTCAAGTGGCCAACACAGATGGATTCTGACTGCAACCGACTATTTCACTAAATGGATAGAAGCTGTCCCTACCAGAAGCTCTTCTCACAAAGTGATTATCAGCTTCCTGGAAGACATCATAGCTAGATTTGGCTTCCCTAGCAAAATTGTCACTGACAATGCCTTCCCATTTCGGTCTGAGCCTCTGGTCAAGTTCTGTGAACAGTTCGAGATTTCACTGATTCACTCTACTCCCTATTATCCTCAAGGAAACAGAATGGCATAATCCTCCAATAAAAGTCTGATCAAGCTCATCAAGAAGCTACTGGAGGACAATAAAAGGGCTTGGGACTCAAAACTCAAATTTTCTCTTTGGGCTGATCAGGTGACAACCAAGAAATCCCTGGGCATATCACCTTTCCAACTTGTTTACGGAATAGAGGCCGTTTTCCCCACTCAGCTCGCCTTATCTGTGGAAAATTTCCTCTAGGACTTTGAAGGATAACCTAACCATGTGGTCAGAAGGATTCATCAGATGGTGGAAGTGTAGTAGATCAGAGAACAGGCCATGAACAGGGCCTACAATCATCAACAAAAGATCAAGCAAGCTTTTGACAGGAAGAGCAAAAAGAAAGATTTCGAGCAGGGTGATATGGTGCTCAAATGGGATGCACCCAGGCAGGAAAAGGGAAAACATAGTAAATCTGGTTCGGGCCTTTCAAGATCCTTGAAGTATTTTCAAACAACACTTACAGTTTGTAGGATCTGGAAGGCAAAGAAGTTTTCAATGGCCCAGTAAATGGGCATTTCTTAAAAAAATATTTTCTGTGAGCCACAATCGGCTCTTTTTGTTTTGTTTTGTAAATATTGTTTTTGTTTTCAGCCTAATAAATGACTCCATAGCCCAACAACAAAGGCACTGGATCTGCAAAAGAGTTCTTAGAGAATCACAGGGACGACTATATCCCCCATGGAGCCAAATGTTAGCGATATTTCTTGTAAGGGAGGTTAGAATGCAAAGGAATAGGTTAAAACCCACTTGTCCTAAGTTTGGAATGCTTGCGCGCCTGTGGTAAGCTACAAGCAAGTTTGGGCGGCGGAAATTCGCGCGCCCAGATCAACGGTGCATATAGGATTTCCCCCCCCCCTGCCTTTCTACCTTTAAGCAGAGGGGGGGGGTCCGAAATCGAAGGCGCATCTCTTCGACGGTCCTAATCGGAGTGCCCAGATCAATGACGCTCAAGGCTATTCCGGACCCCCCCTGCCTTTCTACCTTTAAGCCAAGGGGGGGGTCCGGAATCGGACACGCAACTTCCCAACGACCAAGATCCAAGTGCCCAGATCAACGACGCTCGCGTAATCCCATCCTCCTCAGCTGCTCCAGGTTTAACCAGCGTGGGCCCTTCTCCCGTTATGTCATCTTCTGGATCCACCTTTCCCCTGCTGCCGAGTGTCATCTGTCCTTCTCCACTCTTTATTCCAGGTGGTCCTTTCCCCATCTCATCATCCACTCACCACCTGCCATGTGTCCCGTTCCCTCCACGTCAGCCTACCACTAAAATGCATCCATCACGTCTCCTCTCCTGCCCCCTCCGCTTATCTCCTTCTGCCATGTGTCTCCCCTGTAACCTCTCTCGCCCCCTCATCTCTTCAGGCCTCTCCCTCATAGCTTTGGCGCAACTATTCCCATCATGCACCCCATTCTCCACGCTGGCCTCCACGTCTATTCATCAGGGCGTTCAACTAATCCAGGTGGCAGCACGAAGGACCGTCCACGTCCCCAAGGTGCCGAGTTGGCCAGACCATCCTCAATCCCAAGGAAGCAGTTATTGAAGCAGTTGGTGGTGGTTATACATCATCTCCACCATAATGGGGAAGTCCGACGACGAATTAAAGGCACGTCGATTCGCCCACGGAGGTGTTAGAAGTATGATTGCATCCGTCGTTGGTGCATGATTATTCGAAGGTTGCAACTGCAGATTGTCAGAAGCCATGCAGACGCTATGTGTTTAATGTGACGTCTCGGTTTTGTTGTTGTTGTTGTTTTTGAGGATATGTAGGTGTTTTCACCATTTTTGTATCTATCGATGGTAGAGCGAAGCTCCCGACTGTAAAGTTTTAGCAACCATTCTGGTTTCTTGGTTATGCATCTGTGTTTGAGATTTCTTGTTTTATGACAAACAATTTTCCTTTTCCATCTATGTTTCATCTCATGCCAGAGAGTTCATGACCAAATGCTTCGTATGAATTAACACAGTTATGTTATGATAAATGATTTGTTATTGCATGACTGTTTTCTCTGGTTTCCTGCATTTGGGTATAAGAAGATCTTGCCTTTTGCTGCTTCCTCTCATAGTCTATTAGAAACCTGTTGTTTATATTAGTCCCCTGCACTCTTCTCATACAAGTCTTCCCCCTATTTGCCCTTATTAAAACTCACTGTTTGGAGTTTCTCTAAGACCTCACTCGCTCGTGCATGCCTGGCCTAGTTTCAGAGTTAAGACGGTATCGTTCTGAGTTCACTTCCATCTGATCACCCTTTTATAAACAAATCGTGACATTAAACTGATGGGTGTCAGGCTCAGCTCCTGCAAGAAATCCATGAGTGACTTCTGACACTAACACAACTGTGTCTGGACATTGCTCAGAGATACCTGTAATTTAGCGGCCGCAATAGAAGCATTTGCCAACGTGGAGAAAACCATTTCTCCATTTTGCCTATGTAGATCCATTTGACCAGCAGGGTGCACATCTCTAGTCTGAAACTCAAATGTTGCCCTTTTGTAATCGGTGATTACTTTTGGGTCTAGCAGTTGTGCCTGTAGAAACGCCATGTGCATTCTACCCTTCTTTGTATCGAATGCAGACAACAGTCTATGTTGTACCGTTGATGTTTGTTTCCAAAACTGAGCATAAGTACTGCTGGTCAGCGTCTAATTTTTCTTTTTGATCAGGTCATATTTCTCAAAAACACTCAACTTTGGTCCTGCTTTGCTCGGCTGGTCGACTGGTGTAGTATCCGTGGACTTCTTGGTCAAAACTGTAGACGTGATTTGCTTGCTACTTGTGCTAAGAAGCGACCGATCATCCTTCATAGTCGCAGTGGATTGGATTCCCTTTTCACCAGCCGAGTCGGGTGCATGACTGGTTTTTTGCCTTTTGGCGTGTAATTGGAAATCTTCAGCCGAGACTTCCGAGACAAAAGGTGAATTATCCTTCCTGGGTCTTTTCTCATTAGGAACCTGTGGTGTGATAGTCTGTGAAATGATGACTGAAGGGTCCTGCTGTTCTATATCGACCAGAGTGTTCGGATCCCATTCTGTTTGATTCGCAAACTTCTCTATCTCAGGCTTGGGTGTATGAACATATGGGACATTTTTGTTTTTAACCCTCATCTCAGAAATTATCCCGCACGGATCATAGTGCCATGTGAAACTAACATGAAACTTCATTTCTTTCAATAGTCCGTCTACTTCCCCCCCGACACTTCGGCTATTACAAATGAAAGACCCTATTTGCCCTTTAATTCTAAGTTTCTGTTTCTTTTTCAGAGACACAAAATGTATGTCATCTGAGTTAATCATTTTCCTTATGTATTCTAGGGTAAATATCCTCATGGGTAGATATTTGGGCAATTTGTATGGAGCCAACTCACATCCATATACTCTGATCTCAGTGTGGTTTTGGTAAAGATACCAGTCTCCAGTTTTTTCCAGGTTTGAGAGGTGTAAGATCCTATGAATCTCCTAATTTATTCTTGGTTTAGGTCTGCCACTGAGCATGGTCACCACAGGATGATAGAAATGTTCGATAAGCGGTTTGAAGCTGAATTCTGTAGAATTTTTTCTGAGTAGTGAAGTCCAAGATATTATCGCCTATGGCCTCCCGTCGTTGTCCATATTCTGCATTGAAAAGGAGAATTTTTCAACCTGAAAGAAAGTGAACATGTAGGCCAGTATTGAGGAATACCGGAACATGCCCGCGTTGGCGAAATTTGAAAGCTGTTCATGAATTCTGTTCACTAGGAAAATGCTGTAATCGAACCTGTAATCGAACTGAGTGGTAGGTCTTTCTTCCACGAAGAAAATTGACAAGAAACCCAATATGAGTTCGTCCACCCATTGGTCGGAAAAATACCCAAGCAAAGCACAGAGCGATGAGATGACCTGGTTTCCTTTCTCTAAAAACAGGGAGGAAGGGTACATGGGATTTGTCTTGGGGAGATGAGTAGCTTGTGGGAGGAAAATCTTGAAAATATGGGCTCTCTGAGGGATAGATAGCTTCTGGTAAAGCTCCGTGATGAATTCAAGATTGAAAGGGGACG
>ML829349.1:28050-58111 GCA_009831015.1 Picea engelmannii | reverse complement strand
CTTATCATCCAAAATCAAATGGAAAAACTGATAGGGTGATCAAGTGATTGAGGATATGTTGAGGATGTATGTGATGGATAAACCATCAAAATGGGAAGACTACCTACACTTAGTAGAGTTTGCTTATAACAATGGATACCAAACATCTCTAAAGAAGAGCCCATTTGAGGCACTTTATGGTAGAAAGTGCAACACACCGGTTAGTTGGGATAACCCAGCAGATAGAGCAGTAGTTGGGCCAGATTTACTCAAGGAAATGCAGGAGAAAATGTTGAAAATAAAACAAAATTTAAAGGTTTCCCAAGACAGGAAGAAAAGATATGTTGTTAAGAGCAAAAATCACAAGGAATTTAAAGTTGGGGATCATGTATTCTTGAAATTGAAGGCCAACAGAAGTTCCCTAAAGTTGGGAAATTGTTCAAAGTTGTTATCTAGCTATTGTGGGCCATTTGAAATCCTAGAGAGGATTGGTCCAGTAGATTATATGAATGCATTGTCTGTAGCTATGTATGTTCATAATGTATTCTATGTATTATTTCTCAAGAAATATATACCTGATGCTAATCATGTTATTGATTGTAATGTGATCCAGGTGGAGAAAGAAGGTGCTTTCCAAGTGCATCTGATACGCATTCTGGAACAGAAAATAAAAGAGGTCCAGAATCAAGCCATTGGGCTTGTAAAGGTCCAATGGACCTGGTATGGTCCTAAGGATGCTACTTGGGAGCATGAGGATGCAATGCGGGAAGAATACCCGCATATTTTGTAGGATTTTTGAAATTTTTGTTTTATATGTGTACATGATGCACTGAAGACAATGCATAAATAAGGGGAGTCGATTGTAATATCCCTAGGTCGAACCCAATTGTAAATGTAATTACAAATGTATGTAAGCTGGTGAGTTGTTTGAGATCACTTTTGTATGCACCTTCCATGGTATAGTGAGTGCATGTACTATGTAGTAAAACAATGAAGTGTGCACATTCCAAGATATCGCGCGCAACAACTTAAGTGCGCACGATTTTGAGTCCAAGGAGCCTTTGTGTATATGTTGTGTTTTATACGTTGGTGAGCCAATTATGTGATGATTAGGCAGAAGAACCTATATGTTAAAGGCCAGTGTGCCTATTTTTGTATATGTCTTATCATTAATATAAAATACATCGATACGTGCAAACCGACCACGATAAAAGAGTATGGGGAACTAAACTCCACTAGTTAGGGAAAGGGGGGGCTAAAAGTTAAGGAAAAGGGGCACCTGTGACAGAGTCTTTCCTATTGTCTGAGATAGTCATCTTGGTTAGGAATCCCTTTACTGGGTGGAGTTTAGTCCCATCTCAGGGGTGACCCACTGCTGAGAGTGATGAGCAATGTGGTCTAAGGTTGGGAGCTTCATGGAAGGTCTGCACATAGTTGGTGATATTCTTACCAAGATAAGTGTAAATTGTGTAATAAATGACATGCTGCATTATTATTTACGTGTTTATTTTTATGGGTTTATCCTATGTGTGGTTATAAATGTCTTTATATTTATGGGTATTGTCTGTATATGTTGCGTGTATATGTTTATTGTTATTTCAGTATGAATCCGTGCATTTACAGAATGTATTTGCATGTTTACGTTTTATATATAAATTTATGCAAGAGTTTTGTGTGTATATGTTTTAATTGCATGCAGTTCAAAAAACTTATGTGGCATAGTTCAGTTGGATGTTGGGTATGTCACAGTATGTTGAGAAGAGAATAAAAGTGTTTTCTGGAGTAGCATAGCCCAACCTAGGTGGTCGGGGATGTTACACTTAGACTAGACTGAAGCAATTGAACATGATCAACACATACTACTCGACTTGATCTCTTTTTACAAATGTCGGTAAAAAGCATTTCCCTGATTCTTTGAAGGGAAGTGTTGAGCTCAGGGTACTTACTTATAAAGGTGAAATCCTTGCAAAACTATTCTTGTAAGGTATTCCAATAGTTCGTTTGTCTTCGGGTCTCCTCATGTATATACCAGGCCCTTGGAATAGGCCCCAATGAATGGAAAAATACCTAGACCCATAACTGAGAGGGTACCTCTGAATCTCTCCACTGCTTTAAGCAATGTTCAACATGCATCTGAGGGTCGGATCGTCTATCGAACAGTTGCGCTTATTGGAAATATATCTCCATTTCCTCTTTAATTTGATCCCTCCTTTGGAATCAACACCAGATGGATTGTTTTGCATCTTCCCACTCCATTATTGAAGCTTTATGAGTGGCCCACCATCTAGCGGGGGTATCCTGCAAGGCTAAGTCAAGAACAAAGATACTTTGTCCCTCCACTATATTTTCTTCCATGATGGAGAGAAAAATATGTACCTATGAGGTATCATTGTATGTAAGGGGTCCTATGACCTCAATTCCAATCCATCTTATTGCTCTGACATTTGCGCATCGCCTTGATAATTGCTCATATGAACCTTGCTGCAAACTTTCAAATGTTTCTTATGAATCCTCATCAATAGATTGTATGCTTCTCCAACTTACTGATCCATCTGCAGTAGGATTTATGTAATCTGGTATCATGCCTACTGTGATGGTGTATAATTGGTCAAGGGCCTTTGACTCCATATTATGGTCCACTGGTTCAATATGTCTAGGGCCTAGACAAGGATCTAAGGGTTGAACTACTTTTATCTCGTCTGCTTCAAACATCATGGTGTCCCTCTTTAGATTAATGATAGTATAGTTGTAATATTTCCAATCAATCCTGAGTAGAGAAAGGTAAGGATCCTTATCTCTAATGATTTCAATTACCTCAAAATCAATTGTGGTCTTAACTCCCGCAACATCTATTTCCACATTTTCCAACCTTCCTAATGGAAAGATACAATATTGATTTTCCATTCTAAAATGGATGGGGGAATATACTACCTGAGGTTTTCCAAAATCTTCCCAGGTATTTTTGGATCGGATGTTGACATCTAATCCCAAATCTAGCATGACATCCTTTATTTAAAAATCATCTAGTTGGGCTTATAACCTAAATTATTTTCATGTTCGCACCTTTCTTATTTGTATTCTCTGGGTATTCTTCTCATGTAGGTTAGTCCTTACTATGGCTCATGGGGTCCCCTCGTTCCCCAGTATCAAGTACAGGGTGTTGTGCAACTTTTGAGTAAGTTGGTCATCCCCTAGGATATCAAATAATAATTGAAACCAAAGATTGATTACACTTTGAGACTGCTCAAGGTGTCTTCTTGGAATTGTATAATTCTTGGGTGGTGGTGGTCAGGTAGGGGCTTGTGTGAGGTTAGGTTGAGAGTTGATTCTAGGAGGATTCTCCATTACTTCTGGAATGGGGATACTCTTAAATATTTCTATTGCATTTTTGAAAAACAATTTTTTTTTCGCAAGATCATACCTGTCATATTTTGGAATAACTTTATCAATCTTGGGTTGACTGTCTTTGTATTCCCTAGTATTTTCTCCTCTGCAAGTGATGATGTTAATATTTTGTAGTTGTCCCTCGATTCCCCTTTTTAATTATGATCTTATGATATTATCTCCTCATTGACGAACTCGATCTTCCCACTTCGCGATCATCTCTGAACAATCTTCAGTTGTGTGTCCATTATTCCTACTGTGTGAGAACCATTGTTGTCTTGGGTGAGAGAAGTATTTGGCCAAATTACCTTGCTCATTTCAATTGTAACATCATTTTTGGCACAAGGGAAGACCCAGGGTTCAATGCTCAAGAGTGCACCAACAAAACCCTAACTACCAGCCCTTTCGGCAACACCTGTGAAGCAGATGAAGTCTCACCCGAGGTAGAAGTAGGGGTGGTTACAAGACTCAGATGTTTGCAACCTTAGTTGGGACACAGATCTATGATTCTAACACTTATCAGAGCACTTAGTAGTTATCATTCATCAATATCCAGTTCTTAGTTACAGTGCAGTTGAATCCTACTCTCAGCGCAGATAAACCCTAAACTACAAATCATCACAGTATTCATCTAAGATATTTAAGCACTAAGCATGTTCACATTGTTATCCATAATTTTGGTCGTCATGATAATGTAATGATGATGGAAAAATCAGGCTCTTAACTAAAACACTTTCCTGAGAAAAGTTACCTTTGTCTGTTTCCAGAAATCATATTTTTAAGAGAGGTTCGCAAGCTACCTATATATTTGCCTGCGAGAATGCATGATTCTCGCAGGCTGAATTAAGCTGGGGTGCGAGAGGTTCGCACTGTACCTAACTATCAGGGTGCGAACATCTTCTAAAAGAAAGAAAAAGATAAATTCTCGAACCTTGTAGAAGGGGATCTTCTAGAAGGATGAGTTGGCATTCGAATGATTATCTAAGTACTGGTTTTCCTGATATCTTGGGATCATTCCTATCTAGGTAACTAACCTATTCTCTCCTATATATTGAGGGGAATGCTCATGGAAAAGTTTAGAAGAAAACTAGCAAGAGATTGATTTGAGAATTAGTGGAAGATTGTATGAAGGATTGATGCTACAGCAGCTAGAGACACCAGCAAGGTTATCAAAAGTGGTTGATTTTCTTCATGCATGAGCAAGTGTGTGTGTCAGAGCTAGGAGCCATCGAAAGGAGGTTTGCAACAATAAGGCTCATGTTGTAAGTTTCACTTTCAATCAATATAATACAGTAATATGTCCCTTTCCTATAAAGCTAATGTCGTTTTATTGTATAACTCCTTGATCATATACATAGATTAATTGTTGAATATATTGAATTGTCTTCACTTCGATTGGTTTGTTTTGTTGTGGTATGGATGATACAAGAGCATTGGAGTGAAGCTTGGAACAACAAAGACCCAAGGAAGTGATCATAAGGTATGTACATGATTCTTGCCTCCTAGTTCATTCAAAAGTTGAAATCTAGGGAAAGTGTATTATTCTGTCCTATTTTGTTCTAGATCCAGGTGGATCTAGGGAGATCGGTTTGTGTCTGCACTCACGGATTTATCCTGAAGAACACATAGGTTAGATCTATCATCCATCCATATCATTAACCACTAAGCATCAACATATCTATCTATCATTCATCTATATTAAATCACTAAGAAAGTAAACACATAATCACATCAATATATCGCACAAAGTATAGCAACACAGCATGTACATGATTCACCCCCACCCTGGGGATACATCCACCAACTCTTCTCTTCTTTATTATCTTTGGTCAATCTTCTTACAGGAACATAGCATCAAAATCCTACTCTGCAGAAGACAGGAGATCTGCGCGCACTACGCTAGATCCTCCTTCTTCGAGCTAGGGTAAAACATGAAGCCTTTACACAGTCTCTTACAGTTACTTGCACTTAGCCTTGCAAGCCTCACACAGTATGCACAAATAACTTGCAACTCTTGATCACAAAGATCAAATGCTAGCACTTAGCACTACTTACAACTAACTCCTTATTACATCGCCTAGTCTTCTATATATATTACAAAATCAGGCCTAAACATGGGTAAACCCATGGGTCGACATTCCCATACCCGTTACATAAGCCCAAAACCCAAAAATCCCTAAAAAGGGGCTGAGATCCCATGATATCTTATTTGTCTTGTGCTCCGCCTTCAACAGCCTGTTGAAGTCCCAAAAATAGGTCAAACATGACCAAGAATCCTCAAAACTTGGTCAAGGACCAACAGGCCCCCAACACTCACCTGTGACTCGTCCCGAGTCACTCTGGTCTAGGAAGTTCTACTTCAAAATCCTTGATCTTGGCTTGAGCTTCTTCGACTTGTTGTTGTGACATGGCCTCTTATTCAGTGAACTCTTGGATGACTGCTTTGTTGACAGGTCCCTCTAATCGTTGTTCAGCTGCGATGATGACTTTCTCCAGTTCTTCTCCTTAGCCTTCGATCTATGTGAACAGTTGGTAAGCCTCATCTTGTACAGGTTGGATCCTCTGAGTTACTTCCATAAATTTTCTCTGAATGGTTTGCACCTACTGCTGGGCAGTGCGCTACTCTTGGGATCACTTCATTCTTTCCACAACTGACAGGGGCTTCAACTGTGCTTGTATTGTTTCTGCTTGATACTTCGCCTCCTGGAGCTATGACTCTAGTGCCTTTAGTTATGGATTATCAGTGAGTTTCTCATACATCTGGGCACTGTGATCACTCAGTTGCTTGCAGTCCATGGCAATGGTCTTTATTCTCTCAACTATGCTCTAGGAAGTTGCTTCTCTTTGATCCCTTACATCCTGTGGAGTGTTGGGCACTGTGCGGAGCTCTAAGTCTGTTATTCTTTGTTGTAGTTGTTGGATAGATTCTGTGATATTCTCTACTTGATGTGTGACTCGATCCTCTACCTGTGGTTCTAAGCCTATCACAGAGCGAAGTGCTCCGTTGAATACTTATTTCACTTTAAGTTGCTCTGCGAGAAACTGTTATTTTTCTTGTTGCATTTGTGCTTTCTCTTCGTCAAACTTTGTTTGGAGAGAAACCTTCTCCTACTCTATGATTCTGTGTTGTTCTATGAGTACTCCTTGCACTTGCTTCAAGTCCTAGGTGTCTTGTTCTATTTTTTCTTGTGCTCATCAAAGGCGAACTTCGGTTTCATCTGCTAGTCAGCAGAGTTGGGCTGGCTCATCCACCAACTCTGGTTCTCCTGATGGTAGGGGCGCAATGGATATTTCACAAGTAGACTGAAGGGCCTGTTTTACTCCTCGGAGTTCGACCTCAATTCTATCGTACATTTCCTCTTTCTTGGCTTCTTGTTTCTCCACAATTTCTAGCGAAGTGTCATTTAGATCTGCTATGATGAAGTCAAAAACATCAGTAGTGAGTATAGTCTGCATCTTGGTCATGGTGGCTCTCGATTTCTTTCGGGAAGAAGGTTTCATGGGAGAAACCTTCCTCTTCTTAAAGGGGTCAACCTCGTCTCTAGGCGGTGTTACTTCACCTTTTTTTTTCTCATATTCCTTGTCATTTATCTCTTCTACCTCGTCATCACCCCCTCGGTCAGGTGATACTGAAGCAGTTTTTCCTGAGGTGCTTCTTAAGTCTTGGACCTCTTCAGTCTTCTTCCTTCTGTTGGTTCCGAGTGTGTTTTGTTTTTTGTGAGTGGCAAGCTACATATCTAGTTCAGAGTCAGACATATCTATAGGGCCAATGGGGATAAGGAGGTTCACTGACCAGTCCTTAGTGATCTCCTCAAGGTATTCTTCTATGATTTTATAGTGCGACTGGAGATGATCCTTATGTTTGTCGGATCATGTTGTATTGTATATGAAGTCTCAATCTACGTGGAACTTCATCAGGGGTCGGAACCTCTGTAGGGTGTTTGGAGTCATGTGAGGTTCAGCTTCGATGGATCTCTTCAGCTGGAGATAAAATGTGTGAAAAACAACATTCGACTGCCATTGTTTGTTCATACCACTCGAGTATCAGAGCGTGGTCAAATTCACAACAAGCGGATCGAATGGCTCGATATCTAGCATCTACCAGGAAATAAACGCGATGAGGATCAGGATCCAACTAAAGTGAAACTCGTAGCCCTAATCCTATGCTTCACGACAGTCTAGTTCCAACTGATTAACTAGGTGCTTCACCCAATTCATCTGTAGGCCTTCTACACACTTCCCTGCGAGGTCAACAACAAAGCCTGTGACCTGCGTGGGTCGGTTCTTCCTTACTAGATTTCCTACAATTAGTTGGCATGTTAGGCGCACTGCGCCATTCTAGATGGAAGCTACCTTGTAGCCTCACATCCCCTTCCCAACATCATCCTATGTATCCTTGATATTCTGTTCTAGTTCGTGATCTGTGGCTTTTCTTAGATAGAAGTCCTGCGGATCAGGTCCTTGCATACTTAATCTAGTAATCCTATGGAGCAGCATCAGATCGACTATGATACGGTGTTCTATCCATAAGTAGTTGTCATGGTAACATGAAAGTAGTATCTTGAAATAGGCGTTAACTTCCTGGTGCCTTCCGAAGTGCGGGATATTCATTACATTTAACAAGGTGGATTACACGAGGTTCATCGTCCACGGCTGGGGGATTATATTTGAGTTATTCCCCTTTGTCTTGGTCAGGTATTTATGTGGGGTGAGTATACTATAGTTATTTCGATCTCTGAGGTTGAAGTCAATGAACTTCAACGCTACGATCTTTTTCTGTTGTGCTCGAACTATGCATATCCCCTTCGGGAGGTACACGGTAACCATGGTGTACTCAAAATCTCTTGGCACACTATCTTGACTCACCGCACTAGCCAAAGGCAGGATGTAGTTGGGAAATATGGTCAAGATCAGCTTCACATTTTCTAGGTCATCTATGTGTTTGGTTCTATTTTACGTTGATGGTCGGGATGGTCCAGCTCCATGAGCAATCGATGGAGAGGCTTGCACTCCTCTCGTCGATGGCGCTTGAATACTTGTAGACATTACTCTTTCATACATTACTCTTTCATTCATGAGGTCAATGAGAACTTCTTCAACAATTTTCTCTGTAGTGCTAAGCTCGTTCGACATGCATGCTCGTGGTTGAATATCTCAGGTTTGAAGAGTAACTAGTCAATTCAATGGGATGGATGGAAATATCATGATGATCACTGTGAAAAATCAACAATTATGCGGGCTTAGATAGTCACTGTTGGAAAAAGTGTTCTCGTTGTGTGAAGTGATGGGATAAATAGATAACTTGGAAACGGATCTCTTGCAATGGGTGAGAAGCATTCATTAACTCAATTATGTCCATTATGGTGCGGTCCCAATGGTCTGGTGGCGAGATTTCTGAACATAAATGCCTTTCTACCCTTTCGGGGCATCGATCTAATGGTTATATTGTTCCTAACGACTATATTGCTTCGCCATGGCGAAATGCCATGTGACGTTGTTCTGATATCCCGACGAAGTTCCAATTTTGTAAATTTTCCTTCTGCAAAATTCCCTCTGGAACCTTCTGTAACTTTTCGATCTTAGTTTTCTTCTTACTTGGCTTTCTAGCCTTTTTCCCAGTGAGCTTCGTTTCGGTATTCCTTTTTCCATTCTAATCCTTATCTCTTGTGGACATAGTAACTTCTCATTGTTGATATTCTTTCTTAGAAATGAGGGGTAATACTTCATTTGTATATGGAATAGGTACTTCAGTCCTCTGTGGGTATTCTAGTGTTCTTCCTACTTCGACATCCAAGTCTCTGGTTTTAAATAGCTTTGATCTTTTCTCATGTTCTTCAATCAAGTGCGTGATCCTCCTAGTCATGAAATATTTCAACTCTTGCTTCTTCTTCTCTAAGGATTTCTCTTCTTTTCGATTGGCTTGATCCCTTTCAATCCAAGGTCTTCCTAGTAACATGGAAAATGGGGAGTTGCTTTCAATAAATTTAACAACTTAAAATTCTTCTTATGTCAAAGATCCCTTAGCAGTCATAGGTATCTGGGTAAGTCTTCCACATAGGGTTATCATCTTTCCTCTAAATAATCCTATTCCTCCCAATGAAGGAATCATAGCAGGCTTTCCTAAAGTTTCCCAAGTTCTTTTTGTCATAATATTCACCTGTTTTTCTTCATCCAGAATGGAGTCAATGTTGAAGTCTCCTATTCTTACTTCAATGCAGTATTTTTCTTTGAAGATCTCTAATAAGCTGATATGTCGGTGGTCATTTAGGGTTTCTTTCATCTGTAGCAATACTTTCTCTGATTCTTTCTGGGGTTCTGTCATAATCTCAGTTGCTTGACCTTTCTCGTGGTCTTCTTGTCTCATATTCATTTTTTCAACCTTAGCAATCATTCTAGGGCAATCCAATACTTCATGGTCCATAGATTTACAAAAAAGGAAACTAGGTCTTCTTCCAGGGCATTCCTTAGCAAGATGTCTTGGTTTTCTGCAACTGTAACAAAGGGTTAATCTGGTATTTCTTTTAAACGATCCCCGACCTCTCCTGTACTGCACGCTAGGATCATGGTAGCTAACCTGCAAAAAATTCTTTCTAGGGTCATGCATCCATTTGTTAGTCCAAACATTCTCTATATGCATAGGTATAACATATCTTTCACTATTCTTATTAGATTTACTTATATCAAATCTTCTTTCATCTATCAGTGCCCTAGTTTTTTGGCACAGGGGAAGACCCAGGGTTCAATGCTCAAGAGTGCACCAACAAAACCCTAACTACCATCCCTTTCGTAAACACCTACGAAGCAGATGAAGTCTCACCTGAGGTAGAAGTAGGGGTGGTTTTGGGACTCATATGTCTGCAACCTTAGCTGGGAAAGAGATCTGTGATTCTAACACTTAGCAGAACACTTAGCAGTTATCATTCATCATTATCCAGTTCTTAGTTATAGCGCAGTTGAATCCTACTCTCAGTGTAGATAAACCCTAAACTACAAATCATCACAGTATTCATCTAATATATTTAAGCACTAATAATGTTCACATAGGTCAGATCTATCATCCATCCATATCATTAACCACTAAGCATCAATAGATCTATCTATCATTCATCTATATTAAAGCACTAAGCAAGTAAACACATAAGCACATAAATATATTGCACAAAGCATAGCAACACAGCATGTACATGGTTCACCCCCATCTTGGGGCTACGTCCACCAACTCTTCTCTTCTTTATTATCTTTGGTCAAGCTTCTTATAGGCACATAGCATCAAAATCCTACTCCGCAGAAGATAGGAGATCTACGTGCACTCCACCAGATCCTCCTTCTTCGAGCTAGGCTACAACACCAATCCTTTACACAATCTCTTATAGTTACTTTCACTTATCCTTGCAAGCCTCAAACAATATGCACAAATCACTTGCAACTCTTGATCACATAGATCAAACGCTAGCACTTATCACTACTTACAACTGACTCCTTACTATGTTGCCTAGTCTTCTATATATATTACAAAATTGGGCCTAAACATGGGTTAACCCATGGGTCGGCATTCCCATACCCGTTAAATAAGCCCAAAACCCAAAAATCCCTAAAAAGGGGCCGAGATCCCGTGATCTCTGCTTCGTCTTGTGGTCCACCTTCGACAGCCTGTTGAAGTCCCAAAAATAGGTCAAACATGACTAAGAATCCTCAAAACTTGGTCAAGGTACAACAATCATCTTGACCATCTACCTCCATTTCTCCCTCCTCTAAATACACCTCCAGCCCCACCTCCCCGGCCTCTTCTAGGTCCTTAGGGGGTTTCATTTACTCTAAATGTTTTCATGTCTAGTCTGTTGGCAAGTGCATCTAGTGCTCTACATTTATTTGTGGCATGGGTCGTAGATGCACAAAAATCACAATTTATTATATTGGGCACAGTTGTGTACTTATTCATAATGGGACACTACCTCGGCGCATGTCCATGTGTCCGACAAATCTCACAATACTTCATTTTCTGAGAGGTTTGAGCACCTGGGAAGGTATTATACAGCCACGGTGTATGGAATGGTGGAGTTGAATATACTTGCACAACTCCTCCCATGGGTCCTGCAGAAGGCCCCATTGGTTTTTTAATAGGTCCCATTCCCCTTATGCGCAGACATTCATTTTCCATATGCCCTTCTGTGTAGCATCTTGTGCACCAAACCTGAGGTCATCCTAGTCTTTGTGTGGTTAATTATTGAATCTTTTCTGTTAGCGTTGATATTTTTCCATGAAGTTGTGAAAAAATTGCATCTATTGGAGGCCTTTTGATTCTCAGATTCCCTGGATAAAATTCCATGGCTTCGATCTTCATTGATTGTTCCAAGGCATCTGTTAACATGGCTATTTGTTGTTGCGTTAAAGGAATTATTGTCAAAGGTAGAAATCCTTGGATATACCATTCCCTCTGGTGGTCTTCGTGAATTAGATGCGCTATCCTTCCAATAGCATCCTTAAACTTTTGGTGGTACTCCCAGGAAGATTCTCCTTCCCTTTGTTGAATCTCCTGCAACTCAGAGAGATCTTGTTGCTCTGACTGAGGTAGTTTGAATTCGGTGATGAACTTCAAATGAACTTGGCCAAGGGTGAACGCTTGTCCTTGTATCCTAGGTTCAATAGCCTTCATATACCATTTGAGATAATGGCCCCTCAAGGTAGTCAAAAACTACACTAACTTATTTGCATCGAGAGTCCCTCTGGACCTCCAGATGGATTCACATAAGAACCAATTTTGCTCTACATCTTCATCCCCTTTACCCCAAAATTATGGGTATCGGTCGATCAATCCTCCCATATGTCCATCCATTATGGGCCTCACTGCTCCCATCAAAATAAAACCCAATGGTCCTGGTTGCGATACACCATGGGTATAGATGACACCTGGGGGACGGGTGATTTGGGGCTGGTTCCACTAACTTCTGGGTAGGTTTCTTTTAACTAGGGGATCTCGCTCTCTTCCTCTAGAGCAGCCTTGTCTGCATGGTTTCTGATGTTTCTTTCTATCGGGGATGAATCTTCTTGGTCTCCTGCAAGGTCCATACCTTCTTCGTCCTCCCTTGCTTCTCCACATTCTTCTTCTTGTCCACCCATCTAGGGACTCCTTTCTCTCTGCGCTTCCCTCTACTACAATCTTAGAATAGCTAGTATTTCTTGTATTCTCACCTTCCTCAACTCTTCCTTCCTTCCTTCATTTGTTCCTCTTGATCTAATTTCTTTCCACAACACCTCATACTTCTTGGATGCTTTCTTTACTTTACTGTGCCACCACTTCTCAAAAATGGTGGCTCTCCTTAAGTCTCGCTCGTTTCTTGTGTCTTTATCTTCCCCCATCTATCAAAGAACCCTTTCCCCTTTTCAGGTCATGATCATACCCAAAATCACCCTACCCCAAGTGTAGGTGTTTAGGCTTCCATATCAGTAGCAGGAATAGTTATCATCCCCTCCTCCATTAAGAACACTTTGATCCATAGGGGAATTTCCCTCAAAATTCTATTGCACGCACCTTTATTAAAAATTTATTTCATGCGTGAAAAATATTGGTGATTATCGATTGCAAATTCGATGATGTATCCCTCCAGAGTCGTGCGAACCCATAAATCGACTACTCGTGTGATTTGGTGATCTAGCTGGTGAAGTTTTGCGATCTTATTTGTATCCCAAGTACAGGTCTTCTTGATGTGTTCTTTGAATTATGGATCTTCTTGGAGCCTATCTATCAAATGGAATAGTTCTTCCAAAAATTTAACCCAGAATATCTCATACTGGTCGCTCGCTCTCTCTGAGTAAAAGATAGAATCTCTTGTATTCATCTCACTTTTCCCTCGTAACTCTGCTTCCTTCCATATAAATGTGTCACAATTTCTCCCCCACCATTTCTGAATCTCAGATATATATATCCATGGAAGCATTCTCCTCACATGTTCCCTTTGTATAGCATAGGTCCCAGCAATGAAACCATTTTGTTGGCGCAAAAGTGTTCAGACTAGATTCCTTCTTAGGTTACCAACAAAAGGTATCGAAGTAGTCTAGATCACTAGCATGTTCATCTTCATGGGAGGAAATAAGTCTCACCTGAAGCACAACTGATACATGAAAGAGAGGGAAGGGTAAGGAGAATACTTGGATAGATTTCTAAGGTGTCAAGGCTCATTGTAATCTTGCACAAAATATACTAAACCTGTAATAGTCCTAAAGAATTCCTAACTGGGAAAATAAAGAAATAGAGTTGTGTTTCCATTCATAAAGAAGCATTTAGGTACATCGGACATAAATATAATAAAGAACAACATTCCATTCATTCATTAAGACTGAATACAGAATATGTAGATTCAAAATTTAGGCCTCCTTTTATATTGATAATACCAAAATTTGATACATTGTCTGTATGGTTCTCACCCAGATCCCCATATTCTTCTATGCTATAGTATCGGCCCATTACATCAGTGACTCTCATCACAAAAGAAATATTCAACAAAAATAATAGTAATATATTTGGACTAACATACTAAAACAATGGCATTATAGCCCTTTCATTAACTTTATTAAGTCTGGATCTTGCTAATAAAGTTGGGGCCACTCAGATGCCTCAGTCTCATAGGAATGGAGAACGGTGGTGAGTGTAGCCATAGTAGGTCAACTGAGGCAATCAACGACATGATTTGTGCTCCATGTCTTATACTTGATGTTGATATGGAACTGTTGCAGGTAGGTCGACCACTTATGATGGTGTTCCTTCTGCAACTTCCCCTATGTATGTATGAACTAAAGAGGCTTGCAATCAGTGTGGATGATTGTACCATTTCCCATAATGTAATGTTTCCATTGACGACAGGCTTGTACAATGGAATACATTTCCTTATCATAGGTGGGGTATTTTCGGATAGTATATGAGAGTGTCTCACTATGGTATGATATTGGATGACCATGATGAGTGAGAACTACACCTATAGCATAGTTAGATGCATCAATATCAATCTCGAATGGTTGTTGTAGATCGGGTAAGGAGAGTATTGGATCGGGTAAGGATAGTACTGGATCTTAAGATAAGCAAATGCTCATTGTTGTTCCTTCCCCCACATGAACTTTTCCCTACCACCTCCCTTGTTCACTTGGTTGAGGGCCCGTCAAATATGGGAGAATCCCAACATGGACCATCAGTAGAAGTTGGCAAGCCCCAAGAAGATATGAAGCTCAGTTAGTGTGGTTTGGGTTGGCCAGTCATGGATGACTTGGATATTAGATAGATCAACATGTACCCCATGCTCATCAACAATGTATCCCAAGCATTCGACCTTGTTCATGCCAAAGGATCATCTTTCCAAGTTGGAATAGTTTGTTACCGCAGAGTGATCAAAGCCTAATGAATATGTTGCATGTGCTCCTTCCAAGTTCTACTGAAGATGAGGATTTCATCCAAATATACCAACACAAAATAGTTTGTGAAGGGTCTCAATACATCATCCATCAACCTCATGAATGTGGTTGGTGCATTTGTTAAGCTAAATGGAATGACCAACCATTCGAAGAGACCTTATTTAGATTTGAAAGTTGTCTTCCATACATTAGTTGGTTCGATGGGAACCTGGTGGTAGCCAGACTTTAGGTCAATCTTGTTGAATAAATTTTCCCCCTTGAGTTGTTCAATAAGGTCAAAAATTATGGGAATTGGGTATGGGTTCCTAACTGTGATTTTGTTTAATTCTCTATAATCAATGCAGAGCCGTCGGGTCCCATATTTCTTCTACACCAGTACAATGAGGCTTCCACAAGGGGAGGAGTTGGGTATGATGTGCCCCTTTTGAAGCAACTCTTGGATCTGACGTTTGATTTCATCATTTTCCATCAGTGAGCAATGATATACTAGTCCATTAGGCATAGGTTCATTAGGGATTAGATCAATTGGATTCTTGACTTGGCAGTGTGTCTATACCCCGATGGGTGAGGAGAAGATGTCTCTATACTATTACATCATCCCGTCCACTTGCTTATGCTACAAAGAGAATCTCTGTGTAGAGGCCACGGATGTGGTGTCGACCTTCTTCTTACTGTGAGCATGGATCACAAAAAATATGAACTTCTTGGTTTGTCAAATTGCTTAGCAGAGATTAAAGAAATAGTGGTAGGTGGCGCTACCTCTGGTATCCTGTACATATTTCTACCCAAATTAATAATAAAACTGCAGGGTCTATACTCATACATAGCATGTCTCTTCCAAAATATGGTTGTCCTAAAAGAGCATCACAAACTTCAATGGGAGAAATATCACACAATACCTCGTCTTTGAAAGGCTTGATGCCACAAGGTAGATGACACTGTTGGCTGACACAGAGATCTATTCCTTGGTGAAGCCAGCCAATGTTGAAGGGATGTAGGTGCAGTGTCATCAGCAAGTCCATTCACTTGGTGAACTCTGCTAAGATCAGGTTCTTCTGACTGCCACTATTGACAATAAAATGAAGCGGAGCCCCCTTTACCCACATCTGTGAGTGAAAGAGGTGCTCCCCTTCCTATGGTTCTTCTGGTTCACTTGGTTGGACTTTGGTGGTAGAGAAAGTGGCATTGGGTTCAGCATCGATAATCCACTTCCCTCCTTCTCGATTTTATTCGAAGCCAGAATCTACCTATGACTCAAAAGCTTTCAACTCGGCCACCAGTGACTGCTTGGAGCAGCATTCTTCGGTGTTGTGCCAAGGGATTTTATGGTATTCACACCATTTTCCTATGGCCTTATTCGACTTCTCATTACCCTTCTTGTGTTGCGGATTGGACTATCTTTCTTGAGAGTGGCCATATTTTCTATGTCCCTTTTTTTGTGGGTTAGGTCCACCTTTTTCCTTCTTCGACAATGAGGAGTTTGTAGATCCAAACTCTTGCCTCTTATGCTTAAATTTCTTCTCAATATTGACAGCATATCTATAAGCGATACCCAATGATGTGATGTCCAGAAAATCAATTTATGTTTGAATTTATCTATGCATACAGCCATGTTATTTAAGCACCATATGTCACTCAGAGTCTTTGATACCCAATTTGGTATGCAGGGTATGGAAACTATTGGTGAAATATGGTATTGTTTGGTCCCTTTCCTGACACAAGGTGGCCCATCTTGTGTACTGGTCCTCGTAGCTTCCAATAGGGTAGTATTGTTCTTTAATGGCATCTCTAAAGGAATCCCGTGTTGGGGAAACCGCAAATATTGCATATTAATCTATGGCACTTTGTTCAGAGTAAGTATCCCACTAGTCCTTAACATGGGGGACGACCTTGAGGAGTGAAAAAGTAATATTTTCCCTATCGAAAAAAATGTGGACCGAAAAATACCCTTCAAGCAGATTCATCCATTTATCTACAACATATGTATCTATCAGTTCTTAAAATAATGGAATATCAAAATTTACTTGTACCTTGAAGGGGGTTGCTTGATGAAGATATGTCTCCTATGGGCAGTCATCGAAGGATATGTGCAAAGTTTTCCATCATTTCATTCCTTTGTCGTGCAATGACTTCCTCGAGCAACATTTTAAAAGGATATCCTTCTCCATCATATTTCTTTTCATCCCCCATGGGTTTTTTTCAGGATCGGTGTGGCCGATATTGCAAAGGCTCAATTGGTTCGAGTCCCAACTTCTTGTACACAGATCTTGTCGGGGACATACACGAATAAAAATAAATGAAGAGAATACCTCTCTGATACCACTGATCTAGATTTATGAGTGAAATGAAATGAATAAAATATTGAATACAATAACACAAAGATACAGAGAACAACAACAGAGATCTAGGGAACAATAACTTTTATTGAATAAATAAAATAGGTTGAAAGTGTAAAATTGCATAACTGAAAACAATTTGCTCAAATGGTGGTAGTTATCTATGAGAAGAGATGTGGTTGCTACACGCATACGTTTGAGAAGAATGATTACAATGAGGCTCCAGATTCCTTTTTAACATTACTCATGAATTCCAAAACCCTAGACATCCAAAAACCTAACCCTATGAGATGAAACACCAAAAGTTATGTGGACCTCGATGGGTGAGTTGGTACCTCAAGTTCCCAGGGTCATGAGTTTTTCATACAACCTCCATTTTAGGTGTGTGATATCCCGATGGAAAGGTATCTTCGATAACTACACAACATGCCATCAAACTCTAAGTATGTCTACATTTTTACTATGGCAAGCCAAAAAAACAGTGTTTAGGGCCCAAAAACGGCCCTAGAAGTATAGAAAGATGTACTGACATGAAAACTTCCAAACTAAGCCATTTGGATTAGGTGGGTGGCCACCAATATCCACCTAGAAGCTATGTAAGGATTTATATAGGTACAAAAGTGTAGAAACCACAATTACAAATAATTACAGAAGAACGTGATGAACTAAAATTGTCAAAAGAATCCAGTTGGAATAGGTGGGTGGCCACCAATATCCACCTAGATCAGCCACTAGGAAAAATTCCCATCGTTATGTATTTAAAAAAAAAATGCAGGTTGTGGAGTTGTTTGTTGCGTACCAGTGTTGCAAGGGGACAATGGCGCATTGGGGATTCAAGGGGACAATATCGCACAGGTGCTTTCGATATTCTTTTATATGATGCACATTGTTGTTTTATTTGTTTTTTAAATAACTATGCAACTGTCCACCATTGTCTATTAACACCGGTGTTTTTATATATGGTGGTGCATTGGTGTGGTATCATCTTATAAACACACCATTAAAAAAATATCCACTCGTGCACCTCTGCTAGTGACCTTCACTATAAATGGATTTTTGGGTTATTTTTATAGGAGCTTCTGAAAAGCCTCTGCTATAGGGCCTTTTACTTGTAGTGACAAGGAGTAATGGGGAACCTAATCACATGAATTTATTTGATACGATAAACTATATATTTTCCATATCTCCCCAAGAGTGCCTCAATATCACACCAGAACAACTTGAGGAGGGAAAGATAAAAGTAGCCAGGAGGGATAGGATGGAGATCATAAAAAAATGGTTGAGGAATAAAGGGAGAAGCTTAGGAAGAAATAATTACAAGTGTACACTAGATAAATAAATGTGTCCCAAGATCCTCCTAGTTACCTTAGATTCCCTCAAACAAGGCCTCCTCCACCACCTACAGAAAATGTTCCTCCTACTTCCACTTTGCCAAACACTAATTACATAGACTTGACTATTGACATAAATGGCATCTTGGAAAATACAAACGTACATATACCTCTAATATAAATCATTAGTATTCCTTCTATGATAAGAAAAATTGATAAATTCTTTAGAGTACAAGGGGAACTGAAATACCCTCATGTGATGTTGCATTGGTATTACAAACATGTAGAATTGGTATTAGAGTGGGATACAAGAAAGGGCCATCCTAATACATGTAAGGAGTATGGAAATTTTTGGATTAGCCCCTACATAAATAAAGAGAAGTATGTCAATGATTCCTACGACCTATCCACACTGCAGGGAATGAGACGTCCACTACCCATTAGTGGATTCCTTATCAATCCCCATCATGGGGAATAGACTCGACTTCTTGAAACTAACGTAGATTAGTGTACATAGGCATTTGCATCTTACATTTCATTTGTATATATGTTTAATCATGAATTCATGATAGCATAGTATTTCATCTTTCTTGTATATATATTACATCCTCATTTGTATATAATGGATACATGTTAGGAAATTGCATATTATTTCTATATCATTTTGTATCATATTGAAACAAATTTAATTTCATCATGGTTTTGGATTTATCACTGACTCTAGTGGATGATACTTCTAATGGGTGTTGTCGTTTGAAGTGGGCATAGGATTGAAAGTCTTGGACAACCATATATGTTGAGGTTCGCATGCACTCTACGGTGATCACATGTAATATACCAGATATAAAATGTATGCAAAACAAAAATAAAATGCTAGTAATGGAAAAATAACAGCAATATAACCATAACATTCACCACAATAACATTGAAATGATAAGAGAATAATAATAGAAATAGAACTTTGAATCTGAAAGAAATGTTCATGGGCCTCTTCGAGGGGGAAACCTCCAGTTGAGCAGAGATCTATTACAATATTATCCAAGCTAGGGTTCTCATACCCTCGACTCCTATTTATACTAAAAAGAAGCATCTAGAGGAAGATCCTTCTAGAAGCAGAAGCTTCTATTAGGTATTCTTACATCCACCTTATTCTGTTTTATTGAAAGGCCTTATTGATATTGACCTTTATTACATATGAATATATTGCTCTACCTATGTGCGGGTTAGGACCCTAACATATCTGCCCCCTTAAAAACAGCCTTGTCCTCAAGGCTTGAGATGAGGAAATTGCTACAGAATGGTAGTTGGTTCCCAAGTGGCATCTATTGGAGTTGTATATTTCCACTGGACTAGCACTTCCTTGATGTTTATCTGACATAGGCGACTCTCACGCTGGTCCAAAAATGATTCTAGCTATAGCCAAATGGATCCTTCTTCAGCTAATTATGGAAGGTTGGTTTGAATTTGGCACTTAGCTCCAATCACCTTCTTTAAGCATGAAACATGAAAAACAGGATGTAGCTTTGAATGGTTGGGCAAAGCTAATTGATAGGCTAATTGTCCCACATGCTTGAGAATGGTATAAGTACCATGAAACATGAAAAACATGATGTAGCTTTGAATGGCTAGGCAAATCTAGCTTCTGACAATGCTCGACCTTGAAGGAATTTTGCTTGTAAGGTTGCAATCGAAGAAACACCTGATCCCCTTCTGCAAATTGACGTTCAGAGCGACCTTGATCTGCTTGTTTCTTCATGCAATTATGTGCCATGAACAAATTCTCTTTGAGGGTACGGAGATTAGCCTCTCGAGCTGTAAGTGTTAGGTCAACCGCTTGGACCTTCGAGGCACCCGGTAAGTATGAGAGAACTAAAGTTGGCTTCTGTCCATATACCACTTCAAAAGGAGTCATGCGTGTAGTTGTATGGTATGAAGTGTTGTACCACCATTCATCTAGGGGTAACCATTGAGCCCACTGATTTTTCTTTTTCGAGGCAAAACACCTCAAATATGTTTCCAAACACTTGTTGACAACTTCCGTTTGGCCATCAGTCTGGGGATGATAAGTTGTGTTGAGATGCAATTCGGTGCCTTGTATCTTGAACAGTTCTTGCCAAAAATTACTTGTGAAAGTTGGGTCGCTATAAAAAACAATAGAGTGCAGCATGCCATGAATCTTGAAGACCTAATCCATGAAAAATTGAGCCACCATGGATGCTATAAACGAGTGTTGAAGGGTGCAGAAATGAGCATACTTGGAAAGGAGATCAAAAACCACCATGATGACGGATTTATTTCCCGATTTAGGTAAGTCGGTAATAAAATCCATAGAGATATCCTTCCAAATAGTAGGTGGAATCGGGAGCAGTTGTAGTGTGCCCGGAGATTTAACTGTTTCTCCCTTGTTGCGTTGACACACATCACATTCAGCTACAAAATTATGAATGTCATGTTTCATACCATTCCAGAAAAAGGAACATTTGACCCTGTCATAGGTTTTGGTGAACCCGGAGTGCCCTATTGTGGGTGTAGCATGAAGCTCAGAAAATACCGTGGATTTAAGCTTTGATTGTTTACTTAAATACAAATGGCCTTTTTATCGAAGTTCATCATGGATCCAAGAGTACCCTGGGGAAGTTGGAGCATTGGACTGCAATTTTTGGATCCACTACGAAATTTTGGGATCTTGTAGCCATTCATGGCGAACGGCTTTGAGCCAATCTGGTATAATGAATGAAAGAGAAAAAAGGGATCCTTCATCTTCATATTTTCGAGAAAGTGCATCTGCAACCACATTGTCTTTGCCTTTCTTTTAAATGATCTCATAATCGTATCCAAAGAGTTTAGTCACCCATTTTTGTTGTTCTGGGGAGGAAATGTGTTGTTCCAGAAAATACTTGAGCCTTTGATGGTATGTCTTAATTTGGAAACGTTGCCCCAATAGATAAGGGCGCCACAAATCAAAGGCATGCAGAATAGCCAACATTTCCTTTTCATAGATGGATTTTCCCAGATTTCTTTCAGATAGTTGCTTGTTGGTAAAGGCCAAAGGTTGACCCTCTTGCATAAGGACAACACCAATTCCTTTCCCTGAGGCATCACATTCCAACAAAAAGGTCTTTGTGGAATCGAGAAGGGAGATGAGTGGAGTGGTGAACATGGTCATCTTCAAGGTTTGAAAATATTGAGAAGCGGCTGGAGTCCAAGTGAAAGAGTTCTTTTTTAGGAGAGAAGTGAGAGGTGTTGCAATCTTCCCATAATTCTTAACAAACTTGCGATAATACCCTGTTAAGACTAGAAATCCACGCGAGCTCTTAAGAGTGTTTTGGGTGAGGCCAGTATTGCATATATTCAATCTTTTTAGGATCCACCCTGACGCCATCTTTGCCAACCAGATGACCCAAGTATTCTACTTTTGAGGCACCAAAAGCACATTTAGATTGTTTTAGGAAAAGTTGGTGCTAAGAGAGTAGATGGAGAACTCGATCCACATGAGTAATATGGTCTGTCCAGGTTTTGATATAGATGAGGATATCATCAAAGAAAACTAAGACAAAATGCCGGAGAAAAGGATGGAAGACATGATTCATGAGGCTTTGGAAGGTGGAGGGGGCATTACACAAGCCAAAGGGCATGACCAAAAACTCATAGTGGCCCTCATGATTTCTAAAGGTAGTCTTGGGAATGTTTGCCTCTTTCATATGTATCTGGTGGTAGACCGAACAAAGATCCAGTTTAGTGAAGAATTGGGCACCACTCAATTCATCCAGGAGGTCATCAATGATAGGAATGGGGAATTTTTCTTTGATGGTAAGTTTGTTGAGGGCACGGATGTCAAGACACATTCACAAAGAACCTTCTTTCTTCGGGACCATGAACATAGGAGAAGATTAGGGGCTTGTACTAGGGAGGATAATGCCTGCATTAAGGAGTTCCTGGACCATTTTCTCAATTTCATTTTTTTGGGAAAAGGGGTGATGATACAGACGGATATTGGGAGGAGGGATTCTGGGTACAAGGGTAATGGAATGATCATGAACACCATGGGAAGGAGGGAGTCCTTTTGGAGTGGAAAATACCAACTGATGTTTAGAAAGGATGGCTTGGAGTTCTTGCGGGACCGAGGGTGTCTCGGTTGCTTGTATGGCATGGAGTTGGGCGATAACACCAGAATGACCTTTTTTGAGCATATTTTCCATGCAATGGGAACTAATGATCTCATGTGAACCAGTGATGATGCCTTGGAACTTATATTGGTGGTCCTCCTGGTCGAATTGCATGGTTAAGTCTTTAAAATCCGTGAGAATGGGACCCAAAGTCCTTAGCCAGTCTACACCCAACATAATGTCACAACCTCCCATGTCGATAGAAAACATATGGTATTTCAAGTGGTAGTCACCAATTTGGAGATGCACATTTTCACAACGCCCTCCACATTTCATGGAACCACCATTGCCAATCATGATTTGGAAATTATTGACAGCATGGATGTAGCAATGAGTTTCTTGGGCAATGCAGCGATGAATAAAATTATGGGTGTTGCCACTATCAACCAGAATGATGACCTCCCAATGCTTGATGTAACCAATTATCTTGAGGGTTTGGGGAGAGGAGAAGCCAGTGAGAGCATTGAGGGAAATGACTGGTTCTACTTTGAGAGGGTCGGAGGGAGGAGTTATGTTAGTGGATTCAGGTGACTCAGAAACAAAGGGAGTTTCTACATCCTCTTCTGAAAGATCCTCAGATATGGCCAAAAAAATATTTTGTTCTTTACACTTGTGGCCCGGGAAATATTTGTCATCACAGTTATAACAAAGGCCTTTGAGTTGGCATTCATCCATTTCATCCCTAGTCAATTTTTGGATCTTTAGTGGAGCAGAGGGAGTAGTGGGGTTTACTAGTTTAAGGTGAGGGATACATGAGGGTTTTAGGTTTTGAGAAGATACAACCCGTTGTGCTTCTTAAGCTCTTTTAGTAGCCTCCACCCAACTCTGAGGCCGAGCCATGAGAACATGGTCCCGAATCTCATCCTTGAGGTAGTTGATAAAGCACTCTCGGAAAAAGGCATCAGACATGCCCTCTGTTCTAAAATCTAGGCGCTCAAAGGCAGCTATAAAGTCTTCCATTGTTCCTAATTTTTTCGACTTTGTCAAATGGCCCAAATGGTTGGTGTCAGTGTCAAAGTGTTCATAAATCTCTACCACAAAGTGTGTCCAAGCAATATACCTTTGACGAGAAGTTTTTCTCCATTGCCACCATTGCCAACGTTCTTGATATAGATGGATAACACCATACCGGAGTTTGGCCAAGTCATATGTAATGTCATATAAAGAGAAATAATGTTCCAATTGGGTTACCCAACCAGTGGGGTCTGACCCATCAAATTTGGTCACATCCAACCGCGGAAGGTGTAGGTCATGTTGAAAGTGATGGTTCTAAAAGTTATGGGAATGAGAGGAATGGTTACCTTCAGTATGTGGAGGTGAGGAAGAGGAAGGGTTATCTGTAGGGATATGCAGTTTGGTGCAGAGTGTTGAAAATACTGATTCAAGATGGGTGGTGAGGTCTTCTTTGATTTCCTCCATTGAGGACTGCATGGTTGTATTGATGGCGGCAACATTGGCACTGAGTTGTTTCACTTCTTGTTGGGTCTCGATGAGACCAGATTGCAAGGTGTTGAAGCAATGTAACACCATGTTTCCCCCAGTCTGTAAAAATAATTATGCTGGCCAAGAACTGTGGCAAACTCAAAGATGTGAATGTGTGATTTTGAATGGACCTTAGTATACAAGGTCGACGAATGTAAATTGACATTATGAATATATATATATATATATATGTTGCAGGACTGTTGGGAGGGGGATGTGCTGAAAAAGAGACCCTGATGGCTAAAGAAAGGTGGTGGAAGGCACCTGGAATGGTGGCGTTAACTTTCACCGAAACCAATACCGTATTTGGTCTTCACTGGCTTAGAGAACCAAGAGTGGTTCGTTGGCCCCGAAATGAATTACTCGCTAGGTTGATAGGTGAAGAGGCTCCTCATGAGTTAATGAGGGATGGAGGTGAACCACCCATACATGGAGGCCTCAGACCTGACCACTGTGGGGAAATTTGTGCCACACGCAACCTCACCAAAAAGAAAAGGCAGGTAGAAGGTGTGGGAGGGGATGGACGCGAGGGGAGATCGCAGGAAAGAGATCGAAAGAACTCTGGAACAAAATACAAAGTGAGCGATAGCAGAGAAGAAGAAGAGTAACCTTCATTCTCGATCATTGAAGAACCGAGACAGAGAGTCTCAATCATCGTGGTCTATCTCAGGGGTGGCTAGTGGTAAATCCATTCGAATTCACTGAGCCTACGGTTGGGTGGAAACGAGCACCCCCCTCAGAAGTTGCATCACCTGGTGTTTTTCTGATAAGTGTTATATCTTGTATCTTGAATTTAAATATCTTGAAATGTATGTTCATGGTTTGAACACTTATAAATGGTTTCTGTGTAGAAATGTTTGCATGGTGTTTTGATCGGAATGGTGGTTGCATGCTTATGTTGGAATGACCACATTCAGATTATATGTATATAGATATATGTGTTTGAATGAATCCAGTTTTTAAGTCTATTCTCAGGAGGTTGTTTCCCTTAATTGTCTCTCGTGCTGCCCTAGATAGATTTCCTCACAGGGACACCCTTTCAGGAAAGTTCCCTCACTCTATAAATTCAGGGTAAGTGCCTAGAAAGGACTGCCTTCGCAGAATCTAATAGCTCATATATTTTAAGAGGACCTTCCAATCGGGTCTTCAAACCTAGTGAAATTTACCCAAGGGCCTAAAGAAGGAATTAATGGCGTAGTTTTTAAAATTCTGCACGGGAGAGACTGGTATTCTTAGACTTCGATATTTCGAAGTTTCGGCACCCAGGGTATCTAGGTGTGAATCCTTTTGTACTCACGAGTCCTGAAACCCCAACCCGCGAAATTATGAAATGACAGTGTGTGGATGAATTAAGGACCTTTCGGTGGTTCGATACCCAGGATACCCTTCCTCTTGCTAAATGCACAGATGAGATCCTTTCAGAGCATCTAAGGTATGTTATGATCGTTAAATTGGATGAAGGAACACAAGCATTAATGCCTCGACCCCTTTTTAACCTTCGTAAGTAGCGAAGAAATCGGGACCGTCGATTCCAAGACCCATGGGAGTACCTGGACCGTCCAACTATAGAGTACACGTGGAGGCCGGTAAGCATTTCATCTTTTTGGCACCCAAGAGATCAGAAGGTAAGAACCCTTGTCCTCACAACTTGCGAAATCCTGACATATGAAATCCCGAAATGCTAGCGTTTGGGTAACTTATGAGTTTTCGAATTTTTGGCACATGGGGTACCTAAGTGCAAGTTCTCCTGTACTCGCAAGACCCGAAACCTCGATTCACGAAAACCCAAAATGACGACATGTGGATGAGTTAGGACTTTTCGGTGTTTTAGAACCCAGAATACCCAAGGGAGTATTTCCTTGTACTCGCAAGTCTCAAAACCCCGACTTGCGAAATCCTAAAATGATAATAGTATGGAGAGCTTATAAGATCTCAGAGTTTCGGTACCTGAGATATATAGAGGCTAGTTCCTTGTGCTTGCTAGTCCCGAATCCCCGACCCGCGAAATTTCGACATATGAAATCCCGAAATAGATGCGCAGGTTTAAGAGTTTGTATTTCAGAGTTTCGGCTCCCGGAAGATCTAGGTGCGAGACCTCCTGTCTGTACACATCGCGAATCTCTGATCTGCAAAACCCCGAATTGTGGTAAAAGGTACGATGAGTGGGTGTATCTGATTTTCGGTACTCGGGAAATCGAAGAAGGTGACTCTTTGTCCTCTTGTATCGTGAAGTCTCGAATTGCGAAATGCTAAAATGGCTTAGCACGAATAATCTCGGGTGTTTCAGTATTTCGGTACCCAAGATATTTGTTGGCAAGTTCTCTTGCACCTGCCAGTCCCGAAAACCCGAAGTACAAAACCCCGAAATAATAATAGCACGGATGAGGTAGGGTGTTTCAGTATTTCGACACCTAGGATACCTAACAGTAAGTTTTTTTGTGCTTGCCAGTCCCGAAATCCCGATGGAGGAAACCCCAAAATAGTGAAGCATGTTTAGAATTGGCGTTTCGAAGTTTTAGCTCCCAAGAAACCTAGATGTGAAACCTCCTATCATCACATCCCCCGAAGTTCCGGTATGTGAAATCCCGAAGGGTATAGTGCCCGGACTTAACCTGGGTCATTGTTAATCAAATTAAGCAGTTAGATCCATTTTGGATTTTGGCCCTTCGAAAGACAAGAGATAAAGGGGAATACATGCACCGCGATTTCCCGAATCGTGAAAGTCAATGAGCACCTCCCCGATAAGGCTTGTGGTCATAGTCGCTAATCATATGAGTGTGGTTAAGGGATAGCAGTGTCTGTATCAGGCCCCATAGGGATTTGGGGAAGTCTATTCCTCGAAGATCAGAAGAAAAAGGCCGAAAAAATTTGAATTCCGCAGTGGGTGTGTTACAAATTGGTATCAGAGCATGGTTACAACACTTGGCCTACTTGGGCTCATGAACGGATTGCGCAGAGACTGCACTCGGAGTACTGTTAAAAGGAGTAACACCATGTCTTAACCTTCTTAATTAAAAGTCAAAGTTAAGAATGAAAAACTCCTATGGTATGTGTGCGTGTGAAAAATATGAATTATGTACTGGTTATAAATGAATATAAACATTGACTAACAACCAACGTTTTTCTTTTGCACACAAAGCGGAAGATTAACCACGGGAAATTTCAGACGTATAGAATGGTGACTCACCATGAAGTGGGGGAGGGATCCCACAATAGAGACGAAGAATCTGATGAAAGGAGGGAAGTAGGGACCCCTCCAGATCTGGCTGAGATTGTGAGGAGCCTCATGGTCGAATTACAAATCTACAAGGCTGACAATGAAAGGATGATGAAAGAACAAGAGAAACAAACAGAAATTAATGTAGTTTTACTGCAGAGCTTATCCGACTTACAAAGAAAAATGAAGCATGAAACTAAGACACAAAAACATGGTCATGTCAGTGGCCACACTAAAATAAGCACCTCGAGAAAGGTCCACCCCAGAGATAAGGGACAAGCGTCGGACAATTCTTCTAGAAAGGAAGCTGGTGACCCGGAGGGATCTTCTAGCAGCAGAACTAGTTCTCATTCCTGAAGAAAATGAAAGAAGCAGAAACTTTCCAAGAGTCATAACCTCGAAGATTTCAAGAAGGCCAAACCAACTTCCTTTGATGGTGAAATAAAGAAAGGAGAAGAAGCAAAGGCCTAGCTACTCGAACTAAAGAAGTATTTCAGAGTCCATGACTTCTTAGAAAACTTGAAGGCCTGAGTAGCCACCTTCAACTCGAATGGAAAGGCTTCCATTTGGTGGAGGACCTTAATAATATAAAAGGGATTCATGAAGAGGACCTGTCTTGGGAACAGTTTGAGAAATACTTCAGGAGGAAGTATCTATCGGAAAAATATTTCAACAAAAAGACTAAAGAATTCTATGAACTTAAGTTGGGGAAACTCGCCATAGAGGAATATGTCAGTAGATTCCTCGAGTTACTAAGGTATGTACCCTACATAAAGGAAGAAAAGGCAAAAGTGCAACGATTCATCAATGGACTACCTAAGGAATATCAAAACAGGATTGAATTTGACGAACCAAAGACCCTAAAAGATATTATCTGAAAGGCAAGATATTGTTATGAATAGCTTGGGCATCGAACAGAACCTCGCAAAGGCTGGAAGCAGAAGAATAGTTTGGGATTCCAGAAAAAGGGGTTTAAATCCCCAAGATTTAAGAACTATAAAAAGAACTCAAGGATGAGCTTCCCAGCCCGAAGTGTACACCAGCAGAACTTTCCCTCCTTGAGCGGAAATAGACTTTTTGGATCTGCCCCAGTAAAGGCTGATAACCCAAAGAGAGAACCTTTGAAATATTGGGGTATCGGAGAAGAACATCTACTGAGAGACTATCCATGCCGACAATAGAATAGTCGGATAATTTACAACATCCGGGAAGCTACCACCATCAATGATGTGTCCAGGAGAGTGCCACAAATTTATGCAGCCTTGGATAATAACCAAGCGGACCACCAAGCTTCAGTGGTGGAAATAGAAGGTATGATTTCCAACCATCTAGTTTCTATTTTGATTGACCTTGGTTCAAATTTGAGTTATATATCCCCTAAGTCTCTTGATAAGTGTGTTTTACAGCCACAAAAACTTACCAAGCCATGGTTGGTACAGTTAGCCACTGGCACCAAAAGAAGGGTAGCATAGGTCATACCAACCTGCCAATTAATGTTGGGTGAATTCCCCACCCAATCAACCCTTAACATATTACCCTTGGGATCGTATCATCTATTGATTGGTATGGATTGGCTAGCCGCCCATAAAGCTAGATTGGAATGTTACCATAAAACCTTCGAATGTGTAAGTAGAGAAGGGAAAAGGATAACCCTTCAAGGGATCCGAAAACCTGTCTCGGTGAGACAAATATCAGCTCTGCAAATGAGAAAGTATTGCTGAAAAGGATGTCCCCTATATGCAATACAAGTGTTGAAAACTATTGAAGATGACAAACCAAGCCTCGAAGACCACCCTACCCTGAGAGAATACAAAGATGTATTTCTGGAAGAGGTATCGGGTCTACCTCCGAGAAGAGACATAGACTTCTTGATAGAACTTGCACCGGGAGTGGTGTCAGTGTCTAGTACACCCTACCGGATGAGCACACCCAAGTTAGTTGAACTCAAATTGCAATTAAGAGAAATGATGGATAAGGGCTATATCTAGCCCAGTGTGTCTCCATGGGGATCACCAGTCCTATTTGTGAAAAAGAAAGACGGTACCCTTAGATTGTGTATAGATTATAGACAACTCAATAAGGTAACCATAAAGAACAAGTACCCCTTGCCCAGGATCGATGACATGTTCAATCAATTGGGGGGTGTGTCTATTTTCTCAAAGATTGACTTGAGGTTAGGATACCATCAAGTCCTAATTAAGGGTGAAGACATCCATAAAACTGCCTTCCGGACGAGGTTTGGTCACTATGAGTTTGTGGTAAGTACCATTTGGGTTAACCAATGCCCCTGCCACTTTCATGTGCTTGATGAAAAATGTACTCAGCAAATTCCTAGACAAATTTGTGTTGGTTTTTATTGACGATATATTAATTTACTCCAAGAATAGAGAAGAGCATGAAGAGCATCTTAGGCTTGTGCTGCAAGTGCTAAGAAAACATCATCTCTATGCCAAATTCAGCAAATGTGAATTCTTCCAAAAGCAAATACATTAATTAGCCCATGTCCTTTCTGAAGAAGGAGTAGCAGTAGACCCTGACAAAATTAGGTCTATCATGGAATGGCCTACCCCAAAGGATGTTTTGGATATCAGATCCTTTATGGGATTAGTAGGGTACTATAGGATATTTATAAAAGGATTCTCCAAGATTGGTTTTCCAATCACTGCCTTCTAGAGGAAGGGGACAAAATTCGCATGGACACAAAAATGTGAAGAAAGATTTCAAACCCTGAAACATCTACTGACCCACACACCCGTGTTGAAGATC
>ML829349.1:0-17542 GCA_009831015.1 Picea engelmannii | reverse complement strand
CTTTGAGTTTTAAAGCTCTGGCCTTACTTTTTCCCAATCCATCAGGGGGCTTTAATTCTTGCAGAAAGTACAAGATATCCTTGTACCAGGGACATGATGCTAGTGATAGGGTACCCTGGAAACGCTTATTGGATGGCTCAGCTTGCTCATTGATGAAATTAATTCCCAAGGCCTTGCAATTGAATTCAGCCAGCAACTTGACCAAACCCTGCCCTTTTATCAACCTGGTGGGCTTAATCTCCAGATCAAACTCTAGGACCTTGGCGATCCATTTACCTCTCGTCCCGTCTATGTCAGGTTGTATAAGAATGTCCTTCATAGAGGTTGAAGGGACATATGCAGTGATCTTTGAGTGCAAGACATAGACTCTGAAATCCTTAAGGGCCTTCACTAGGGCATAGGCCTGCTTCTCCATGATCTTGTACCAGATTTCTGTGTCTCTCAATGCATTTCTGTAGAAAGAAATAGGCTGCTCTTGCCCTTGATTATTTTTCTGCAGCAGAACTGTCGCTACTGTATCACATGAAGCAAAAGAAAATATCAGAAAATCTTTGGAATAATCAGGACTGATTATCACAGGTGCCTCAGTCAACGCCTTCTTTATTTGGACAAAATATTCTCTGGGTTCAGAGGTCCATTTTACTTCATTTCCCTTTCTGATAATGGTCGTGATGTGTTTTACCAATTTGGCAAAATTTGAGACGAATCTCCTCAGAAAATTAATCCTCCCCAAAAATGCCTGAACCTCTTTCTTGGATCTGGGAAGTGACAGGGTCTGAATTGCTTCCACCCTATTAGGATCAATTATCACCCCCTCTGCTGATACTATATGGCCCAATAGCTTCCCCTGCTTCATAGCAAACAACGATTTCTTGGGGTTTAAAGATAGGTCATATCTCCGACACTTCAGGAAAACCTTCTTCAAGTGGTAGCGATGTTCTTTATCAGTCTTGGAGAAGACTGTTATGTCATCTAGGTAGATCACCACAAACTTATATTTCTCCCTGATGAAGGCTATGTCCATGGCTCGCTGGAAAGTGGCTCCTGCATTCATCAACCCAAAAGGCATTTTGGCATACATGAATGTGCCTCAAGGAGTGGTGAAGGTTGTTTTTTCTCTGTCCTCAGGCATGACTGATATCTGATTGTAACCAGAGAAACCATCAATCATGGATATCCTATATGCACCAGTTACCCTTTGCAGTATGTGCTCCATGTTGGGTAGGGGATAATTGTCTTTCATCGAGCTCCTGTTCAGGTTTCTGAAATCAACACAGAGTCTGATTTCGCCACTTTTCTTTCTTACTGGGACCAAATTGGCCACCCAGTCAGAATATCTCAAGGGGACAATGATTTGGGCATCTAGCAGCTTCTTCACTTCTTTCTCCATGACAGGTAGCAGCATGGGATTTATCTATCTCAGCTTCTGCTTGAATGGCCTAGCCTCTTCTTTCAGTGGGATCTTGTGCTCAATGACAGATGTGTCATATGTTTTGAGGTCTTCGTAGGTCCATGTGAACACACCAGCAAACTCCCTCGGTAACTCAGTATATTCGGCCCTCTATTCCTCGGTCAAACTCCTTGACAATTTGACAAACTTAGGCTCCTCTGGTGTGCCTATGTTGCACTCAGCTGTGTCAGCCTCATCACCTGAAACTCTACCCTTTACTACCACATCATTCCCATCGAACAACCTTTCTAATGGGATTAGTCCTTTCGGTATGTGATTGCTTGGTAGCTGAATAATCTGGTGGTCAGCAATTTTATTCAAAAACCTTCCAGGGTGATGGTCAAGTTCCCCTTCAATGTTAGGATCCTCATCTATGTGTAATGCAGAAAATTCATCAACGGATTGAAGAAACTTTTCGATCTCCTGATCATCTTCAAATACCTTCCAATGTTTGACATTGTCCTGTACAGAGGGTCTATATTTTATTTCAACATCAGATCTGACAGTGGGCAGCATGGGAACCTCAAGCAAACTCGCTGTGACAGCTAAAAGGTCGGCTGAAGCATTTTCCTCCCTTGGAATGAAAGAAATGTTAAAAGCCAAGAAGAAATTATCCACTAGGTCCCATACCTCGTTCCTGTAATTCCTGAGACGAGGATGCTTAGCCTGATAAACATTTTTTACCTGCTGGATGATCAATTCTGCATCTCCAAACACAACCATCTCCTTAATTCCCATTTCCTTTGTAGCTCTTAATCCTAGAACCAGAGCTTCATACTCTGCCACGTTGTTGGTGACTTCGAATTCCAGCTTGTATGACAGAGATATGGTCTCTTGACAAGGGGACACGAATACCACCCCGACACCTACACCCATACTGGAGGAAGCTCCATCAAAGAACATCTTCCAAACAGAGGTGGCTAGAGGAGGCATCTCCTGATTGAGAATGGGTTGCTTTCTAATATGCAAAGGGGCCTCAAGAGTCTCAGTGACCTGTAACAAACTAGACCCTAAGTCAGTGTCAAGTGCAAACATGGGGTGATTAGTGGGGTTCACTTCATCACTGACAATGTAGGCTAGTTGGGCTTCTCTGTACAATCTCCTATGTTCCCCTCCAAAGACTGGAATGGCGGCATATGTGAGATCCATCTGTAACTTCCCTCCAAGTCTCTTAATCCAAGATCTTGACAACATCATGCCAAACTTGGGGGGAACATCAGCTACCACAATATCCATGACCATACTCTTCATGGGCAGCTGAAACAAAGAAAATACCAGGTCCTTGATGACTCCCAAACATTTCACCCTCCTAGAGTCGAAATAATAGAGGTCATGATAGGTTCAGGTGACTTCAAGCCCTAGCTCTTCCATGATGATTTTGGGCATGAGGTTGTGAGAAGCCCCTAAATCCATTAAGCAGTTGTGAAACACTTTATCATGTATGTTCAAGGAGGTGTAGAAAGGAGGGGATGAATCATCTCTATCTTCTAACATGGGGCCTAGGACAACTGCTGGCCTTTCATCTTGGAGGTTTATGGAGTCTGTGGGAGGGCATGAGGCTTCAGATTTCAAAAGCTCAGAGAAGTGCTTTTTGAATTCTTCATGTTTTATTAGCTCGGTGAGGGGCATAGGGATTCTGATCTTTTGAATCTCATGCTCGAAATTAAAAGAAGATGTAAGCTTTGGAATTTATCTTATTTCAGGAACATGATTGTGGACAATGGGAGAGAGGGGTTGAACCTTCTTACCTCTGTGAGAATATGCTACTTCATTAGCAAGTTTCTCTACTCTGGTGGAGTGTTCAGGAACATCAAGTACTATTGTCTTCTTGTCAGACCTCAGGTTATACCTGCCTCGGCCACCACTAGCTTTGTCTCCTTTGCTCAATTCATTTAGCTGACTGTTCATGAGAGACTCCTCGTATGATGATTGAGTCAGATGAGGGAAAGGAGGATTGACTTCTAAGAAGTGGATTTTAGGCTCGGGCTCGTCTGTTTCCCCTTCTTCTTCATCGACCACAAAATTATTCTGAAAGGGAGCCTGAATCCTTTGGTCATCCCTGTCTCTTCCCTTCTCTCTGTGCATAGTTGGGGGAGCAATATTATTTGACCTTCTGAAACCCCCTTTGTTCTTGATTCCCTGAGGGCCTTTGTTCATTTTCTTTCTTTCCACCTTCAGTCTCTCCATCTCTTCAGACAGAATCTTCATCATCTGGGTCAGTTCATCCACTTGAGTGTGTGGCAACGATGGGCCAGAAGTTGAGGCTTCAGACTTTCCACTTCTTCTATCTGCATCGGCCTTGTTCCTCAGTCTATCGGCTGCTAATATGTTGGATTCCACTTCTATAGATGCATCTTGCATTTGAGCTAAGGAGGTGTCTCTTCTTTCTCTTAATAAAAGACAGAAATCAGGGTCAAATGCACCAGCATAGGAAATTTGGGCAGAGGCTTCTGAGGGTTTTATCTCTGCAGGAATCTTGTTATACATTTTATTGAATCTTTTGGAGAAGTCAAAGACAGAATCTCCTTCCATTTTCTTCAGAGCCCTAAACTCTGTCATGTAATATATATAATCCTTCCTGTCTCCCCACTGCCTCAGGAAAACACTATCCAGGGCTTCAATTCCAGCGATAGATCCAGGCGCCAATCCTCTAAACCATTTCCTAACCTCGCCATCCAGGCTCTGGACGAAGACTCTCATCCAGACATCTTCATTTTCAATGTTTAGGTTGTCTGCATAACTGTAAAAAGCAGCCAAGTGCTCCTCTGCAGTTATGTCTCCTTCTCCCGCGAACTTGGGCATGTATTTCAAATAATCTCCAGCACGGAGAAGATTCATAGGATGGGGTAGGATTAAAGGAGCATATCTAGCAGCGACTATGGCGTCCATTCTATTCGGAGGGGGTTAGCACCAGCCATAGGTATATTAGGTGGAGGAGAACTTGGAGGAGAAGGAGTTTGTGAAGGGGATACTGGGAATGAGTCTCAAAGTGGAGTGGGAAACAAGAGAGGATTCAGGGAGAAGGCTAACGAGCTCAAGTCAGCAGGTGCTTTTCTTTGTGTAGGAGTGAGGAAATCTTCTATAGTTCTAGGTCCACTCCAAGGAATAGCTTCAGAAGAGAGGGGAATGAAAAGACCTTCTCCTTCCAATCCCAGACCAGGAGGGGAAAACTCAGCAGGAACACTCCCAAAATTTAAGAAACTAGAAACCTCTGAAGGAGGTCTATTAAGAAATTGAGGAGGAGAAAAAGGAGTTCTCACAGAAGGGGATGGCGTATTACCTGCTTCGGCAATGGAAACTTCTTTTGCAGATCACTTTCCTCTTCTTCGAACCACCTCGGGGTCAGCTTCCGGTGTAGCTAAAGGAAAGTGTGGATGAGACCACGTGTGTCTGCCTCTGAAAGCCACAATTAACAGCGGGTTCGCTCCAGTGGAGTCGTCACAATGGAATCACCAGGTGCACAGTAGCAATCTTCAAGTTCTGATATCCGATGCACCTTCAGAATCACTTGATCGTTGTCGTTCAATCCCGGGGAAAATATTCAACTTCATCCCCGGCAACGGTGCCAGAAATGTTAGCGTCAGAAGTCACTCCTGGATTGCTTGCATGAGCTGACCCTGACACCCATCAGTTTAATGTCACGATTTGTTTATAAAAGGGTGATCAGATGGAAGTGAACTCAGAATGATATCGTCTTAACTCTGAAACTAGGCCAGGCATGCACGGGCGAGTGAGGTATTAGAGAAACTCCAAACAGTGAGTTGTAATAAGGGCGAATAGGGGGAAGACTTGTATGAGAAGAGTGCAGGGGACTATTATAAACAACAGGTTTCTAATAAACTGTGAGAGGAAGCAGCAAAAGGCAAGATCTTCTTATAGCCAAATGTAGGAAACCAGAGAAAACAGTCATGCAACAACAAATCATTTATCATAACATAATTGTGCTAATTCATACGAAGCATTCGGTCATGAACTCTCTGGCATGAGACAAAACATAGATGGAAAAGGAAAACTATTTGTCATAAAACAAGAAATCTCAAACACGGATGCATAACCAAGAAACCAGAATGGTTGCTAAAACTTTACAGTCGGGAGCTTCGCTCTACCATCGATAGATACAAAAATGGCGAAAATGCCTACATATACTCAAAAACAACAACAGCAACAAAACTGAGACGTCGCATTAAACACATAGCGTTTGCATGGCTTCTGACAATCTGCAGCTGCAACATTTGAATAATCGTGCACCAACGGTGGATGCAATCGGACTTCTGACACCTTTGTGGGCGAATCGACGTGCCTTTAATTCATCTCCGGACTTCCCCATTATGGTGGAGACAATGTATAACCACCACCAACCGCTTCAATAACTGCTTCCATGGGATTGAGGATGGTCCGGCCAACTCAGAACCTTGGGGACGTGGACGGTCCTTCGTGCTACCACCTGGATTAGTTGAATGGCCTGATGAATAGACATGGAGGCCAGCGCGGAGAATGGGGCGCACGACGGGAATAGTGGCACCAAATCTATGAGGGCGAGGCCTGAAGAGATGAGGGGGCGAGAGAGGTTACAGGGGAGAAACATGGAAAAAGGAGATAAGCGGAGGGGGCAGGAGAGGAGACGTGATGGATGCATTTTAGTGGGAGGCTGACATGGAGGGAACAGGATACATGGCAGGTGGTGAGTGGATGATGAGATGGGGGAAGGACCACCTGGACTAAATACTGGATAAGGACAGATGACAATCGGCAGTAGGGGAAAGGTGGCTCCGAAAGATGACATAACGAGAGAAGGGCCCACGTTGGTTAAACCTGGAGCAGCTGAGGAGGATGGGATTATGCGAGCGTCGTTGATCCAGGCGCTTGGATCTCAGCCGTTGGGAAGTTGCGCGTCTGATTCNCCCCCCCCCCCTTGGCTTAAAGGTAGAAAGGTAGGGGGGTCCGGAATAGCCTTGAGCATCATTGATCCGGGCACTCTGATCAGGACCGTCGAAGAGATGCGCCTTCGATTCCGGACCCCCCCCTCCGCTTAAAGGTAGAAAGGTAGGGGGGGTCGGAATCCTATATGCACCGTTGATCTAGGCACGCGAATTTCCGCCACCCAAACTTGCTTGTAGCTTACCACAGGCACGCAAGCATTCCAAACTTAGGACAAGTGGGTTTTAACCTATTCCTTTGCATTCTAACCTCCCTTACAAGAAATATTGCTAACAATCTGAAATTGGAAAAGATATCATCCTTTGCAAAGGATAACATAATTAAGATGTTGGAAGAATTGGTCCTCAAGATCGGGTATGATCCCTCGAATGTGAAAGCAATTGAGGAGATGTTAAAAAATAAAAATTCCAATATAGCATATCTGAGGAAACAGTTGAAACTGCCACCAATGGAAGATGCACATGCAAAGGAGATAGCTGAGACAGAAGGGGAAAAGGATGAGATGCTTAAGTTGATTATGGATCAGAATGCACAGTTGAAAGAGATGGAATAAGAACTGGAAAGGTTATTAAAAGAGAAGGAACAATCAAAGCCTATGGAAGTCATTCCATTAAGCACAGTTCCACTCACAAGAGTAAGCACAACATCTGCAGCAGAAATTCCCTCAGCAACTCCATTGACAGCTCTGGAGAAGACAGTAGAACTGGAAAAATTCATGGAAGTGTGAATTTGAAAGAGACAGAGATTAGTAGACTTAAAAAGGAGGTTGAGAACCTTCAGGAACTCAATTCTTCTTACCAAAACAATTACTCCAAGGAGAAACAAACATCAGACAAGCTCAAACAGTAATTGCAACAGCTTCAAAAGCAAACAATGGCAGGCAAAACACTTACTGAGGTCAAGGAAAATGTCTGGATGGATATCACCAAATCCATAAATGAAATATGGCCTATGGTACAAATCATGTTCGAGCAGAACGAACTGGTGCAAAGAAGCAAGTAGGCGATTGAGAAAATAAGAGGAGAATTGGGAGAGATGCCCGCAGAAGCCACTGAGATCATTAAATTCTTGAATTCAAAAACTAGAGAAGAGTTAGAGGATTTGAAAATTGAAGATAGGACAGAAACCATCCTTGAGGTCAAGAGGGTCCTGACCAAAAGAGGATTGATGCTACAACTGGAGGAAAAAGTCCAGACTATGGACATAGGAGTGCAAATATTTTTCAGAAAAATTGAAGATTTGTAGAAGAAAGGCCTCCCTGTCTTAAGGGTTATAAATGACAAGTTAATGACACTTTCTGGTTATAAAAAGAAACTAGCCACCATGGCTAAATATAGTTCAAAATTATTGAGAATACAGGGCAGTATCATAGGCAAGGCTTTCTTAGAATCTTTCCAGTCAGACATCAGCATACAGCACGAGATCCAGTACATTTTCATCGTCAAGCCAACTTTTTCCAAGTATACAGAGATGGATGAAGTATACCGAAGATTTCTCAAAGTCATCGTTCCCAGTAACCTTCGATGGGAAGAGTTATGCAATATGATCGAGTAGGAGATGAGGTGTCCAAGCCCAGTCAGCTATCCAAATCAGACGAGGTCATGCAGAGGACTCACCAATGGTTTACCCCAGAGATTAGCATGAAAATTTCAACACATCATCAAACAGTTCCTGAATTTTTGTATCTTGTTGAGTTAGTTAGCTAAATTTAGATTTCCACGTCCTAATCTTTAATGACAGGATCGTATGTAATTTTTTATTATAAATACTTCAAACTTTGAAGTACCAAGGGTTGATCTTTACGCCCTGTAAGCTATAAAGACTGTAAATTTTATCAAGAGATCTTCCAGTAATACAAAGGGACGTTTCACAGGATTCTTGCGTGTTATTCATTGGTGATGTTTTCTTTTTAGTGTTAAATACTTTTCTCCCTCAGTTGTCATATTGTTTTCTAATCAAATCTTTTAAAGTAGCGCATGTTGCCGGATTTATCTTTGTCTACCCTGTTTCCGGCTTTGAAAGATCTTAATGTTTATCTTTCTGATATTATAGTGAAGAAATTCTTAAATGTTTCTTTACTTTAATTGATATTCTCATCTTTTTTGTTATTCATCACTTTACTGCTAAAGAATCCAATGAATGCATTATATTTCCCTGTGAAAAGAATATTTTAGTTTCTGTTTAGATTTTTATCTTTATAATACAGACCCCATAGCCCAACGGATGCGTAAAACCCTTTTCATCCAATTTAACAAAAACAAAACAAACCATTCAATCTTATTTTGTTTAACTAGCCTAATATCTCAAAGTTAAAACATAGCTAAATCATACAGAGAGATCCCTCTCTAAAGCTGGTAGGGCTAGATTCCAGTTTTGAAGTGGTTGGATAAAGTTACCTCTTGTAAATTTCTTCTACTCTGACAACCTCTGGGAATTTATAGAGAGTTAACACAACCTCTATAACCAAATCATCTCTTTACTATCCTTGGTAGCAGCAACATAATCTGCTTTCGTTGTTGAAAGTGAAACAACCTTTTATAGTTTTTAAATCCAACTTACTGATGTTCCACCTATAGTAAAAAAATACCATGTGGTGCTCCTCCTGCTATCTTGATCACCTTCCATATCTAAATCAACATATCCATGTAGAATAATGTCTGAACCTACAAAACGTAATGCATGAGTACTATTACCTCTGAAATACTTGAGAATCCACTTTACTGCCTCCCAATTTTATTTACTTGGATTTTTCATATACCTGCTCACAACTCCCACTACATGTGCAATATCTGGTCGTGTGCACACCATAGCATACATCAAGATACCAATTGATATTTAATAAGGGACCCTAGACATGTATTATATCTGCTCCTGTGTCTTGGGACACATTTCCTTTGTTATTTTGAAATGGCTGGCTAAAGGTGTACTAATCGTTTTTCATTCTTCATTCTAAACCTCTCCAACACCTTATTTATGTACTCACCCTGAGACAATGTCAATTTGCAATTTTTCCTATCTCTTGTTATTCTCATGCCAAGGATTTTCTTTGCAACACCAAAATCCGTCATCGCAAATGAATTAGCTAATTTCCTTTTGAGCACATTTATGTCCTTCATGTTAGACCCTGAAACAAGTATGCCATCTACATACAATACAAAAATAATATAGCTTCCATTTACTAGGCTCTTAAAATAAACACAATGACCATAATGACATCTATTATAACCTTGTTCTGTCATAAACATGTAAAACTTCAAATACCACTACCTTGGAGATTTCTTTAGGCCATACAAGCTCTTATTCAACCTACATACCAAGTTCTCCTTTCCTTTGACCTCATACCCATGTGGTTGTTTCATATAAATCTCTTCCTCCAAATCCCCATGGAGAAAAGTTGTTTTTACATCTAATTGTTCAAGATGTAAATATTCTACTACCACAAGACTTAAAATAGTCATAATTAAAGTCATCTTAACAACAGTAGAAAATATTTCATCAAATTCTTTTGTACAAACCCCTTTACAAAAAGTCTATCATTGTACCGCTTTTTTCCTCCATATTCTTCCTTCAACCTGTAAACCCATTTATTCTAAAATTATCTTTTTCCTGCAGGCATTTGAACCAAGTCCCAAGTCTAGTTATTTACCAAGGAGTCCATTTCCTCTTTCATGCCTTTCTCCCACTTCTTTTTAGTTTCTACCTGCATTTCCTCTTCATAACTTTATGGTTCACCAAAATCAGTCAACAATAAATAATACAATGAAGGAGAGTGTTGTTCAGGGTGTCTACTTAACCTAGTAGATCTTCTAACAACACTTGCAAGAGTTTGAGGTACTTGTTTCTCCTGTTGTTTTACATTTTGATTTTCTGGTACCTTTGGAATTTATTTTTGAGTGATCTCATCAAGCACTATGTATTATGGTTTTTGTTTTTCTTGTTTCTTTCCCTGCAATTGATCTTTGTACATGAACTTCTCATTGAATATGACATCTCTACTCCTAATGATTTTGTGATTTTCATAATCCCATAAGAGATAACCAAAATCATTAACATTGTATCCAATAATGATACACTTGTATTTTTCTTCAAGCTTTGTTCTATTTTCTTTATCAATATGGAGAAATGCTTCGCAACCAAAAGACTTTAGAAATGAATAGTTTACCTTTTTACCTACCATGCCTCCTCTATAATTCCACCATCTAAAGAGCTTGAATGTCCTTTGTTTATTAAGTAAATGGTGGTATCTACAACATATTCCCAAAACTATAAGGGAAACCCTCCATGCAAGCTCATACTCCTTTCACACTACATGATTGTCGTGTTCATCCTTTCTAACACACCATTTTCTTGTGGTGTTCCTGTAACTGTCTTCTCTCTACGAATCCCATGGTATGAACAATAATTATCAAACGATTTGCTACAATATTCATGTCCATTTTATGATCTAAGAAACTTCAAATTTTTTCATGTCACATTCTCAACCAAAGCTTTCCATTTCTTAAAAGTGTCAAAAACATCAGATTTTTGTCGAATACAATAAACCCAAGTTTTTCTAGTTTCATCATCAATAAAAGTAACATAATAATGAGAGACACCAAGAGATGATACCTGAGTTGGTCCCCATACATTTGTATGCATAAGATCTAACCTTTCGCTCTTTTTTTCCTTCCCGACTCTGAGAAATCTAACTCTCTTATGTTTTCCATAAACATAATGCTCAAAGAAATCCAAATCAATTTGTTTAAGATCTGAAAAAAATTCCTTTGTGAAGTATCTACATCCCCTTCTCACTCATGTGTCCAATCCTATGATTCCATGGCATTGTATCCACTCCTATATAAGCTAAAGAGGTAGAAGAGTCAGTAATACTAGTACATAAATACAATGTAAATACCTTCTCTCTTTTTTCTATTACCAGTGATCCTTTGGTGACCTTCCATGCTTTATCTATAAATGTAGATATACAGCCTTCACTTTCCAACTTCCCTATTAAAATTGTATTTTTTCTCATATCTAGAACATGTCTCACCTCTTTCAACAACCATTGGTTTCCATTCTTTTTCTTTATTTGTACCTTTCCCATTCCTACAATTTTACATGGTGCATCATCATCCAAATGAACCTGTCCAAAATCATCTTGAACATAATCTTGGAAATATTTCCTATGGGGTGTGGCATGAAATGAAGCCCCTGAATCTACTACCCAATATTTATTAATGTTATCTAAAGAAAGAATCAAATAATCTTGTAATACATCACCTGTTAAATTTTCTTCCTGATTTTTTCTCTATTGTCCATCTCTTTGTTTCTTTGGAGCTCCGCAGTCTTTCTTCAAATGTCCTTTCTTCCCACAATTCTAGCAATATATTTTTCCTATTCTGGATTTGGATCTACCCTTCCTATAATTCCCACGATTCCCTGAGCCCTTTCCTCTATCCTTTTGTCTTCCCCTATTCTCCATGGTCAATGCATTACCTATTGTCTCGCCTATTCTTTTTCGGAGTATTTCCTTGCTAAGTATAACACCAACAACATCATCAAATTTTAGAGTGTTTGAACTAGAGATAGAGTTACCTACAGCCATGACCAATCCATTCCATATTTCTCAAAATGAGAATAGGATTAGAAGAGCCTTAACCTCATCATCAAAGTCAACTTTTACAGAACTTAGTTTATTAATAACCGTATTAAATTCATTTAAATGATTGGAAACAGACCCACCTTATAACATCTTCATATTAAATAATTGCTTCATTAGAAATACCTTATTTGACGCCGAGGTTTTTTCATACACTTTAGCCAATGCGTCCATCATATCCTTCATTGTCTTTTATTTTGAAATATTGAAAGCCACTGACGTTGCCACACTCAACCATATTGTTCCATGTTCCTTTCTGTCAAGAACCTCCCATTCTTTGTCCTTCATGGCCATCGGCTTCTTTTCTATTCCACCCAATGGTAGGAATAGATCCTTTTTATTTAAATAATCTTCCATTTGCATCTTCCATAGTTGGTAGCTTTGGTCATTAAATTTATCGACCTTAAAATTTCCATCTTCCGCCATTGCTCCTACTCAAACTAGGAACCCTCCTTTCCTGTGAGTTTACTTTGGATCTAATACCAGTTGTTAGAAAAATAGGATCGTGAAGAAATAAAATAAAATAAAAATGCGGAAATAAAAAATAGAAGATACATAATACAATAGAGACAAATATATACGTGGTTCACCCAGTTTTGGCTACGTCCACCAAAGAAATTTCCAGTTCCTTCCTTTTATTATCCAAAAAAATGAAGGGATACAACCTACAACACACCCACAGTAACTTCCTCTTCTTTCTCTCACGGTCTCCTCTCTCAGAATAAAATATTTTCCATAACATACAAATGAAATACAATTCCCTCATGAAAGAGGGTTTCCTTCTAGGGGAACAAACCCTAACATAAATTCTACCATCATATATGTGACCTTATAATGAACATTCCAAATTGACTACGAAATTACAATATTTGAATTATGTATCTTGCAGTTTCTTTGACCTGCATATGGATTAGGAAGATAATCAAGCTCCGCAACCAACACTTCCTCGACAGATTGACGATCCACGTTCTGTCTTCAAAATTTCATTGTCATCGTCAGACTTTACACAAGTCCTAGCACTTTTTCATTCATGATGATAATGACTTCCTGACAAAGGGTTGATATCCACTCACCCTATCGAATCAAAAACTAAGAACATTTCAGACTTACCTTTGGTTTCTTCCACCAACTGACACTCTAACTTGGGGACTTAGCCAACTTTCAGATTTTTTTAGGATCAATCCATGTAATTAAGAATCTACGAACACTTTAAGACCATAGTTGGCCTCTAAACCTCATAAAAGGAATATCTTGCATATCTTGCAATATTTCCAAATAGATATCACAACTACCTCAGAACTCAAGACCCTCCATTCCTCATAGGAATCTCTATGGCCAATAGGACAATCGCATCAATGGTCAAAGGATAGCTTTATTCATGACTTGCAATTTTTCCTCTAAAACCACAAGGTTCATAGGGTCATAGGCTATCCTTACTTGTTCCTTTTTGTGACTTATCAAACCCACTAAACCCATAACAAACATATTTCAAGCTCTCAATATTTAATTCATTTATCATGAGCAATTACATTTCCCATTGAAATCGGACAATATTTGTTTATAACATTTAAAAAAAACTAAAAAAATCAAGTTATACACTTATCTGATCAGGGGAAATTGTGAATACCAATTGAATGAGAGAGGATGCCTTTCCTCCCATCCTTAGTTCATACTGTAGAGTGTCTTCATATAGTATGAAACCCTTGTTTCAAGCCATGATACCAGTTGGATTCCAAACTTAAGATGATCCAGGAAGGTTACTCTCCTTCCTCCTCTGACAACAACAGAATTTTCCCCCTTCCCACGGAGCACAGGGTATCTATAGGTTTATCAGGTGATTTCTCAACTAGATTTCTTCTACACAAGGGATTCCCTTCTCTGCTAAACAGTCCCTCAACAATCTCCCCTTACTAGTGTCGATTTGTGTTCAATAATCACCAAGTTGTATCCCACTATTGATCCAGTCTGGATTCGGGGATTCTCTACTTTAGGATGATCAATATCAAATTGGACGAGTTTCCTATTTTCTTCAAGGAAATATTTCCACTTTCTCCTCTTCCTCAACTTGTTCTCACGAACACCTATGTTCTCGACACCTCTTTTATCTGTGATACTATCATTCCCTAATTCTATCTTGGATTAAATCTCCTTGGTTCATGTGTATGTGCTCATTTTTCTTCTCTGATACCACCCTCTACTTGTTGATTTTATGTCCCAATAATGTGTCATGTGTTTTTCTCTCTCTTTTGGTGTGTTTTCTCACCTTTTCTCTCTTCTTCCTCCTCTCGGGATTCTTGTAGCCTCCTTGTAGATGCAACCTATATTCCACCGTTCCCATTCTAAAGGGGAAAATCCATGAAGTATTTTTGGGATGCCATTCCATTGGCCCTTGCATCCTTTGAGAGACTAATTTTCCAATAACTATTAATTTTTCCAACCACTTCTCTAGCCTTCCATAACTAGTTACGTAGCTCCATTCAAATTAGATACTTTGGATGGTGTGTGTTCATTATTAGCAAGCATAATTTATCTTTTTAAACAAGGTTCCTAGTTTATTAATGAAAACAAATCACCTCCACCTTACCCAAACACTTCGTCAATCTTTGCTTCATTAATTCCCACTTGTGTATCATGGCTAGTACTTTCAAGGTTGTTCCCCCTCAATCAATGGTTTTGGTGTTTTAATTAAATAAAAACATGATTGCATGCTTCATAAACATAATTATATGGTATCTTAGAATAATTACAATCTTGGGGACAAACAGGGTGTTACATTCCCCTCCCCCCTAAAATAAACACCGCCCTCGGTGTTTAAAACACCAAATATATTCAATTATACATAATAATAAAAAATGGGTATGCCAATCTCATGGAATCTTCCAACTCCCATGTAGCTTCATCTACTCCAAAGTGCTTCCATTGTACCTTGACCTGCATAATGGCTTAGTTCTTGAGTATTGTTTCTCTCCTTTCCACGATACATTGTGGTTCAGGCTAGAATTCTCCTTTTGTTTCCACATGTATCATAGTCCAATCAATTACATGATTAGAGTCATGTACATATTTATTTAACAAAGAAACATGGAACACACTATGAAATATAAAAGTAGGTTGTAAAGTGAGTCAGTATGCTATTGGTTGTTATCAGACAAATCAGTAAGTGCAGACACAAACTAATCTCCCTAGGTTCACCCTGAAACTAGAAAAAAACAAGACAATATACTAAACATTCCTTAGATTTTAGATATTAAATAAGAAGAGGATCCAAAACATACCTTTTAAATATTGTAGACCTGAGCTTGCCAATGTGATCCCAGCTCCATCGTAAGGCTTATGGAGAAGTATCTGCAAAGAAACACAATCCAATGAAGACAAGAATAACAAAGTCTATTTGATATGAAACTATGTATGTGATCAAGGAATCATACAATATGGACAAGTAACGTTCATATAGGAAAGAAAAGTATAGTTGTATTAAACAATGTGGAAGAAAGATACAACCAGATGCCTTGATGTTGTCAAGTTCCTTCCAACAGTTCCTTGTTTCCCACACACTTTTGCTCCACAGATTCTGAACTGTAGATTCGAAAGTCACTCACAATCTATCTTGACAAAGCAAATCTCATAGCCAACATAGGCCCAAACTCTTGGCTAGACTAATATCTCATTAGTTGAATCTATTTAACCACTGTTGAAGTTCCAAAAATTCTCTAACCATTCAAAAGATCACACCAAAAGCTAACTTTCCCAATGAGAAATCCCCTCCTTTTATAAGATGAAAAGGATAGGGTGAGGAGGTTAGGATGATCCCATGAGATCATGGATGCGACTCAGATCCAAATCGGTTGGAGGCCAACTCACCCTTGAAGTTTTTTTTCTAGAAGCATCGAGAAGATTCTATTTTTCTCCGTACGGACAATTGTCGCACCCTTAACACTGAGAAAACTGTGATGATGTCACATGCCACTATGGTGCAGCCTCCGATAATCCTAGATCTTCGCACCCTTAAAACTGAGCAAGGTGAAAAGATCCTTCTTTATAGGATTTTTACAAAGGAAAAGAAAATTTCATTTCTCAGGGAAAGTGTGTCTTCATTTTTCTTCAGGGATTAAGGAAATTGATACTTCTAAAGACAAAGGATAGGTTTACATCATTAACGGTCATAAGGGTGACGAAAATAATGTGTAATAGTAAGCCCCCCAAAGTATGAATTTAGAACAAAGTGATAGATGAAATACTTTGTCTAGTGTGTGTAGGGAACAAGGAACACGTCGGTCAGAAACCTACCAACAAACAAGGAAATATAGTACAATAATATATCATCACTGAGGTAGGCATTCCCATACTCATAATAAAAATGACTCAAAACATAAATGTCGACATGAAAAGATCCATGTCAAGTAATACAGGTCATGGCCACCAAACATACATTGTGGATCCATGCCAATATGACTCAAATCTGAACATAGCCACCAAAACTACATTGTGGAACTATGTGTTAAAGACTCACATTTGAACATAGGCACAAGGCATACATTGTGCATCTATGCAACAGTACAATATGAATATACTCCAATGAAACCTAAATCTTTCATAAAAGATCTAGGGTCTTTATCTCCACCACTCTATAGTACAAATATAACCATGCGAATACATGTGTTGAAGTTGAACATGGTAGAAACCACTTGATTATTGGTCATTAATGAATATCGTTAAAAAGTGTGAGGCAAATAACCATTAATGACAATGAATTCCAAGGTACACTATTATAATCCAATGAGTGCGAATTAATGAGCTGAAGTCGAACACTCGGCGAAATCTCCCGATTAGGGGTCGATAATGAAAACCCGATGTCGAAAGTGAGGAAACCTACCATTGAGGCATGCAAGTTCCAAGGTAACAATTAGTTTCTAAGTCTAATTCTTGGATAATGAGTTGGATTCGATAGGAAAAGACTCACCATGGGAGGGACTTAATGTATCCCCCATCAATAACACGAAACAGGTAAAAATATTTGAAGTAGATTAGAGTAACAAGTGATTCAGGACTGACTCAGGGATGATCGACGCAATAGAAGGATTAAGGACTGTAGAAATGGTCGACGCAATAGAAGGATTTATAGGTTGAACTTCTCTTTGAACATATTGACAACATGAAAAATGTCTTGGCAACACTAACTCAAGGAGGACCAGTATATAGGCTTTTGAATGATCAAACGAGAGACAAATGGATTTCCCAACCCAAATACAACAATGAAAAGGGGTGTCATCTTCAAGAGAGACTTACTGCCACTAACAAAGATACAGATATACATTCCTTTCCCAATTTTCCCACACTATTTCTGGTGAGTACCTTTTTATTTTTACACAAGCTTGAGGTGGATAACATATGCTTGAAATGTAAGCTCATCCTTCTAATGAGTACCTCGGATTATTTTTAACGAACCCTAGGAAGGAGTGGTTCGGTCCCATATGGGCCTTTCGATGTTTGTTTTATGAGTCCAAAGAAAGTAAACT
>ML829348.1:55479-75197 GCA_009831015.1 Picea engelmannii | reverse complement strand
GTACCCCATGGTGTAGTGAAAGTGGTTTTGTCTTGGTCATCTGGGTGAACAAGGACCTGATTATAACCTGAGAACCCATCCAGCAAAGAGATTCGACTGGATCCGACTACCCTTTGTAGTATGTGGTCCATTTTTGGCAAGGGCTAACTGTCCTTCAGGGAGACCTTATTCAGATTTCGGAAATCAATGCAAAGCCCGATTTCTCCATATTTCTTACGTGTTAGGACCAAATTTGAGACCCATTTGGAAAAATGTAACGAGACTATGATTTTGGCATCGTACATTTTTTTATTTCTTGTTCTATCAGGGGAAGTAACTTGGGATTGATTCTCCTAAGTTTCTGTCTGAATGGTTTTTTATCTTCTTTTATTGGAATCCTATGTTGTATGATGCTGGTATCATAAGCTTTCAAATCCTCATAACCCCAGGCAAACACATTTGAATATTCCTTGAATAGTTCAATGTATTTGAGTTTTTGCTCAAGGGGTAATGATTTGGACAATTTGACCATCCTGGGTTTCTCTTCTGTCCCTATATTACAATCTTCTACTTCTTGTCCACTGGCTTCAATTTTCGGTTTTTTGGCTACATCATTAAAATCAAACAAGTCCTCTAAAGGAACTAAACCCCTAGGTAAAACATTACTTTTCAAATGAAAAATATCGGTATCCATCTCATCATCACCTAACTCTCCTGAATCTACGCTATTTACACTATCATTTTCAAAATCATATCTTTTTACATTTTCATCTTCGTTCTCTAAATCTATATTTGTACATTCAAAATCATTTTTACACTGCAGAAAGTCTTCGATTTGATCATCATTACCAAATACTTTCCAGTACCTGATATTGTCGGGAACAGTTGGTCTGCACTTCACCTCTACCGTGTATGGGCGAGTCGAACAGAAAGGAATCTTACATGTGGCTACTGACGTAGCCAATCCGTCTGCCAAAATGTTCTATCCCCTAGGCATTACTTGCAAATCAACTTCAGTGAAACATCTAAGGGCATCGAGAACAACATTCCTATAAGCTCTAAGATGGGGATGTTTCGCAGCATACTCACCTTTAATTTGCTTGATTATTAACTCAGAATCACTTCTTACCATAATCTGTTTGGCACCAAACCTTTTCAAAAGTTTCAGCGATATTGTTAGTGCATTGGAAATTTAATTTGTAAGAATGATTTTCTGAATACCTGGATCTGTGATTGTGCAACCAAAATCCTGCTCCAGCTCCTTCTTTTCTTACTACTCCATCAAAATCCATGCTCTAGAAATCTGCTGGTAATTCTTTAGTTATCACGTTTTTCTTTCTTTCTACCTCGATGATTTCTTGGCCTTCGCCCGGACCAGATGTGTCTTCTCCCAGTTGAGTGATTTTCTCTCCTGTGTCACCATCATTATACAGGATAAAAGAATCCAGGTCAGAATGTGCAGAGTAAAGAGGATAGTTGTGCGGTTTTTCTTGGCTATTGACCATGTACTTCATCAATGTTTCTCTATATAGCCTTCTTTGTTGCCCAAAAACTGGGACAGTGGGATACGACATATCCAACTGCAGGGTACCTCTCAACTTAGCCCCCCAAGACCAGGATAGAAACATTCCATACTTCGGGGGGATGTCTGCAACTACCACATCCATGACCATGCTCTTTGCAGGAATCTGAACCAAGGTGATACACAGGTCCTTGATCAAACCACTACATCTAACTTTACTGGAGTCAAATGAGTGTAAATCCTTGTAAGGTCTTGTGACCTCCAGTCCCAGTGTCTCCATCACTGCTTTAGGCATCAGATTATGGGAAGCACCCGAATCTAGCATAGCATTATGCAAGATCAGGTCATGTATATTTCGATTGATGTAAAAAGGAGCAATAGCACCATTATCGGCTTGGACATCCACTTCAGGTCCAAACAGAAGTTCAGGTTCATAATCTGTGAGGTTCAGAGTGTCTGAATGATTTGTTGATCCAATGATTAAGGCCTTTATACCTATATCAGGTTCAATGGTCATCGCTTTAATCACCTGTGAACGATAAGTTTCTTTGTTCATCAACTCGAAAAGTGGAATGGGAATTTTTACTTTGGCTAATTCCCCTTCGAGGCTGAAAGGTGTAGGGGCTCTGCTTTGGCTCATCAATTCTGGTTTGTCTACCACATTCTTATGGCTAGAAGTACTTGGTTGATTAATTGATGAAACCTCAGGCTGTGACGATCTTTTCAGAATAATAAGGCTTCTTTTTGCTGGAACTTCGGCATTACTCTTCTCAGGAATCTTCTCAGCAGATGGCTTAGAGGATTTTTTGGTTTCGACTACCTTCTTCATTTCAATCATCTTTTTTGGGGAACTTCCTTCTGACTTTTTACTTCGTAGATTGTACTGCTGGTGTACCTCCAAAATGGCATTTTCGAATGTGATGTTCGGCATCTTCATCTTCTTCACTTAATTTTGTTTGATTGAGAAGAAAAAGTTCTTTCTCTTCTTGGGTAAGGAAAATAACTTCGTTATCGTGAATACCCATGATATTTATATGAGTATCCTCTAGTTCCTCAATCAATTCCTCTCCTTCCTCAGCATAATTTTCTTGAAGGGGAGGTCTGATCTGTTGATCCAGACCTCTCTACTCTCTTTGATCCCTAGGATCTCTCTATCTGATTTGAGGAGGGTTTCTTCTGAAGTTAGGATTCCAATCTTGAGGAGCTGGTGGGTTTTCTCTCGAAGGATTTCTTTCTGATACAGTAAGTCTTTCCATAATTCTTTCCATTTCTCTGGGCAAGGAATCCAATTTGGAATCGGAGGTTGATGTGGAAGGTTCCTCTTTAATTGTAACCCTCCTTGCTGACCTCTGTCGTGCCCTTTTTTCCAACAAATTGGCCTCCACACTTATTGTGCTTTTTTGCATGTCCTCCAGGGTGGTAGAATTTCTTTCCCTTAGTTGGTACGACATATCGGCATCAAAACCATCAGGGATTTTTATCAATTGCAAACCCTATGGAGGTTTGATTTCGGATGGGACTGCGTTGTATAGGTTATTGAAATAGGTGCAGTAATCTTGTACTGTCTCACCCTGATTTCTTCTAATATTTTCGTATTCTGAGAATATTTAGAGAGGGTTTTTCTTTACCTCTCATCTGTCTAGAAAACTCCTTTGAAATGCGGTAAGGTCAAGGACTGATGCGGCACGTAAACCTTTATACCATTTCTTAACATCACCTGACAAACTTTGGGCAAACAATCTCATTTGAACGTCAGCCTCATCTACTTCGTGCAGGTCAAAATAATCATTCATTTTATCAATGTGTTGTTGGGTGTTCAAAGTTGTTCCATCGAATTGTGGGAGTCTCGTTTGATAGTCTTGGAGCATAGCATGAAGAGGCGCAGCCAATGCCAAGGGAGCGTATTTGGCTACCATGATAGGTGGAGGAGGTGGGATAAAAAATTGGATGATAGGCGAGGTAGCGACCGAAGACGAGGACGAGGAGGGAGGGGCTAGCACCGAGGGTGTGGTTTGCGGTTTAGCAGTGGGAGATAGAACTTCAGGAGTCCGGGGTTGCAAAATGGTTGGGTCTAAAACGATTTCAGTCACAAAACTATCGGATCTTGTTCTAACCAGGCTTTGATCGGAAAGGGTGTCAAAGTCAGGGTTTTCAAAGGTAACAAGCTCCCCTAAAAAGGAAAGGGAATTATGAAAGGGAGTATGACTTACTGAACCTTCAGTAATGGTCTTTTTCCTAAGCAACTATTCTGGGTTATCTGTTACTATCGCAGGTTCTGGGTTTGGATGAGATCGAGTATAAATTTTCTTGGGAGCTAGATTTCTTTTTTATTTTTATATATATACTTTTTAGTTTTACAAGTCTGAAAATAATATGTACAAAATTTTAATCAACCTCTAAACATTACTTTCTTCTCAGATTTGCAATATTTCAGGAACAAACTTTTCTTCTAGGGAAAATAAAACGTGAAGCTATAAATTTTTAGTTATGTTCTTCCCCAGTACGGTCGCCACTATGTTACAGCTCTGTAAATTTCCTAGAGGTTGTTAGAAAGAATAAATCTATGAGAGGTAACTTTATCCAACCACTTTTGAAGCTGGGATCTAGCCCTTCCAACTTTAGAGAGGGATCTCTCTATATGATTTAGATATGTTTCAAAATTTTCTAAATATTAGGATAGGTAAATAAATAAGGTGGTTTTGTTGTTGTAGTGTTTGTCGAGCTGGCTGAGATAGTTTACACATCCATTGGGCTATGGGGTCTGTGTCGTAAAAATGAAATCCAAACCAGAAAAACAAAGAAACCTTTCACAGGGCGAGATAATATAATCAATGGATTCTTTAGCAGCATAAATGAGGAATAGCAGAAAAGATGAGAAAGCCAATTACAACAAAGAAGTAGTTAAGAATTTCTTTATTGTAAAATGAGAAGATAAAACACTAAAATCTTTTAAGTCAGAAATAGGGTATATGAGATAAATCCTGCAATGTTCGTTACTTCCAAAGATTAGATTTAGAAAACAGTGTGATAACAAAGAGAGAATAACATTTAACTTAGAGAGAAAACATCACCAATAAATACACGCAAGAATCCTGTAAAAATGCCTCTTTGTATTAATGGGAGATCTCTTCAAAAATATTACAGTCTGATAGCTTGCAGGGTGTGAAAATCAACAACCCTCAATACTTAGAAAGATGAAGTATTTATAACCCAAAATTACAAACAATCCTATCATCAAAGATCAGAACGTGGTAAATCTATTTTTAGCCTAACTAACTTAACAAATTTCAGAAATCTAGGAACTGCTTGATGATGTGTCACAACTGCATGTTGTTTTCTGGGTAGACCATTGGTGAGGCCTCTGGACGACCTCATCTGACTCGAAAAATGACTAGGCTGGGACATCTCATCTGCTACTCAATCAAATCACAGAGTTCTTCCCATCGAAGATGACTGGGAACGCTGACTTTGAGTAGCTTTCGATAAACTTCATCCATTTATGTGTACTTGGTGAAAGTAGGTTTGGTGATGAAGATGTATCGAATCTCATGCTGAATACTGATGTCCCACTGAAGTGCATCTAGAAATTCCTTTCCATTGATGCTGCCTTGAATTCCTAAAAACTTTGAACTTTCCTTAGCCACATCGGCCAGTCTCTTTTTGTAGTTTGGGAGTGTCATCAATTTGTCATTGATTACCTTCAGACCAGGAAGACCTTTCTTCTGTAGAGCCTCAATCTTACTAAAACACTTTTTTACCCCTAGGTCCATGGCCTGAACCTTTTCTTCCAGTTGAAGCATTGATCCTCTCTTGGTCAAAACTCTTTTGACCTCAAGGATGGTCTCTGTTCTATCTTCAATTTTCAGCTTTTCCAGCTCCTCCCTGGTCTTAGAATTTAGGAACTTGATGATTTCATTAGCCTGTGTGGGCATCTCTCCCAATTCTGATCTGATCTTCTCAATGGCATGTTTGCTTCTCTGCACCAATTCATTTTGCTCAAACATGATCTGTATCATTGGCCATATCTCATTCATAGACTTGGTGATGTCTGTCTAGACACTTTCTTTAACTTCGGCCAGAGTTTTACCTGCCACTATTTTCTTTCAGAGCTGTTGTAACTCTTGTTTGAGATGGTCTGACACCTGCTTCTCCTTGGAGAGGTTGATCTGATAGGAAGATTTGAGTTCCTGAATGTTCTCAATCTTCTTTTTGAGACTGTTAATCTTTGTTTCCTCCAGGTTCATCTTTTCCATAGATTTGGCCAATTCGACTGTCTTTTCCAGAGATGTCAGTGGATTCATTCATGGGAATTATGTTATTGATGTTGTGTTCACTCCTAAAAGTGGAACTACACTCAATGGAATGACTTCCATTGGATTCAGTTGTTCTTTCTCCTTTACTAGCTTCTCCATCTCAGCTTCCATTTCCTTTAGTTGTTCATTCTTCTCCATGATTAGTTTGAGCATTTCATCTTTTTCTCCTTCTATCTCTGCTATTTCCTTCGCCTGTGAATTCTCTGTTGGTGGGAGTTTCAATTTTTTCTTCAAGGAGGCTATGTCGGCATTTTTCTTTTTAATCATCTCCTCAATTGCTTTCACGTTCGAGGGATCGTACCCAATATTAAGGACCAATTCCTCCAAATTCTTGATCCTATTGTCCTTGGCAAAGGACGATATCTTCTCCAACTTCAACTGTGTTTGGACGTTGTACAACGACACTTGCAATTTGGACGCAGTAGTGGAAGCATGTGCCATTGTATAGAAAACCATTTCTCCTATTTGCTTGTGCAGATCCATCAGATCGGCCGAATGCACATCCTTAGTCTGGAATTCAAAAGTGTCCCTTTTGTAATCAGCGATTACCTTTGGATCCAGGACCTATGCTTGGAGGAATGCCATATGAATTCTTCCCTTCTCAGTGTCAAATGTCAATAGCAGCCTATGTTGTGCAGTTGACGTCTGCTTCCAGAACTGGGCGCAAGTGTTGTTGGTTAGAGTCTGATTCCTTTTCTTGATCAGATCGTATTTATCAAAGATGCTTAGCTTCGGTCCTAGCTTCCCTGGCTGGGTGGTTGATGGAGTATCTGTAGATTTATTCAGCAATGCTGAAGTTATGATATGCTAGAGGCTTGCACTGAGCGGTGGCCTATCAACCTTGGTCACTGTAGTATATGGAACATCCTTTTCCCGAGTCGGGTTGGGAGCTGAACTAGTTTTAGACCTCTTGGTATGCATTTGGAATTCTTCTGACGACACTTCAGTGATAGGCGGCGAAAAATCTTGCCTAGACCTTTTTCTCTTTCAGAACCTGTGGTGTGGTTGTTTGTGATACAATGGCTGGGGGATCCTGTTGTTTTGATTCGACCAAAGTGTTTGGTTCCCATACTGTCTAGTTTGTGAATTTCTCGACTTCGGGCCTAGATTCATGGACATATAGGATATTCTTATTTTTCACCCTTATCTCAGAGATAATCCCACACGGATCATAGTGCCATGTGAAACTCGTGACGAACTTCATTTCTTTCAGCAGCTTTTCTGCTTCCTCTTTGGCGCCATGATTGTTGCAGATGAAAGAGCCAATCTGCCCTTTGATTCTGAGCTGTTGTTTTTTCTTTAGGGACACAAAGTGAATATCATCATAGTTTATCATCTACGTTATGTACTCCAAAGCGAAAATTCTGACAGGCAGGTATTTAGGTAGCTTATATGGGGCCAACTCGCACCCATATACTCTGATCTCAGTGTGATTTTGGTATAAATACCATTCACCAGTCTTGGTGTGATCTGAAAGATGCAGGATCCTCTGAACTTCATCATTAATCCTAGGTTCGGGCCTGCCGCTAAGCATACTTACCACTGGGTGATAGAATTGCTCGATGAACTGCTTGAAACTAAACTCTGTGGAGTTATGCTTGAGCAAGGAGGTCCATGCAGTTACTGCCTGGGGTCTTCCATCTCCGTCCATCTTCTGCATGGAAAAATCAAATTTGTCTGCTTGGAAGAAAACGAACAAGTATGCTAGTACATAAGAGTACCGGAACATGCCTTCCGTGACGAAATTGACAAACTGTTCGTGAATATTGTTCGCCATGAACGTGCTGAAGTCGAACTGGGTAGTGGGCTTCTCATCGGTGGAGAAAATGGACAAAAATCCCAGAATGGGTTCATCTACCCACTGATCCAAATAATAACCCAACAAGGCACATAGGGATGAGATATTTTGGTTTCCTTTGGTCGAAAACATGGAAGAAGGATAAGGGGTATTTGTAGAAGGAAATTGAGCGGATGGTGGGAAGAAAAGCTCAAATATTTGAGCCCTTTGGGGGAAAGTCATATTTTGGTATAATTCTGTGAGAATTTCAAGGTTAAAAGGTGATGCGGAGTCAGCTCGGGATATTTGCATCATTTGGTCGATGGTTTCAGGCGTGATGAGGAAAAGAACTTCTCTAGATGAGGGAACGATGGCTCTTTGCTCGGGAGTGTAGTGGGCTTGGAACTTGAGGGAAAACTCTAGAAAAGGGTGAATCTGAGGAAAGAGATAGAGGGGTAGGTTGGACTCCCAGAGTCCAATTTCGTCACTTTGGTCCAGGAAAACTTCTTTGAGCCATGACTAAAGGTCTGCGAAATCGAAATCGCACTTTGTATCTGCGATTAAGTGATCTTTTTCGGCGAGTGAAATCCTGTCGAGGTCGACAAGAGGCAGGAGAAACAAATTCTCCTCTCCTTCTGCTTGTTTTGACTTTGGCGCTATTACTATAACAGTACCTGCTAAAACAACGTTAGTGGGGATGACTATAGATGGGGGTGACTGACTGAAATGGAGGAAAACGGTGTAAAATTCTCTGGTGCGATGAGTGGGTAAATGGTGAAAGAAAGTGGAGTGAGGGTACTTTTGAGCAAATAGGTGTTTGTTGGGTGCAGGGGATAGGTCAGCTGGTTAAAAGATAGGTTATCCAGTAATAAATGGCCAATGGATCACTTAGAGCGTGAGATGGCAGGTGACAGTGACTGAGGAATATGGATGGGTGAAGTGGCAGCTACCAATTGGGGTAAAAATCATGGTGAGGGGGCTCACCACGAGTGAATGTGGGGGGAAAGACTGACATAAATTATGGGATGTGACTCGTTTGGAAAGGTGGATGATGACGTCAAGAGGTGACGAAGGTATGTCAGACAGTAGGAAGCGATGGGACTCAGGACTAGTAGAATCGTGCCACATATAGATAGGGGGCCGCTAGAGGAAAGATTCCATTCCAGACCCCCCCCTCTCAGTTAAAGGCCGATCATTCGGGGGGGGGGGTCCAAAAAACACCTTGAGCCGTTGATCTATGCACTGGCTTTTTGACTACAGATCTATGCACGTCCTTTATCACACATTTCAGACCCCCCCCCCTCCATTAAAGGCAGAATGGATGGGGGGGGGGGGCGAAATCCAATATAGACCATAGATTTGCATGCTTAAACTTGGGCCATCCATATGTGTGCATGTATTATCCGCGATTCCGGACCCCCCCCCATCCATAGAAGATAGAACGGTCGAGGGGGTCTAGAATCATCTGACCACCGTAGATCTGGGTGTAATTATCTGAACCACTGAGATATGAGCGGAGCATAAGTGAGGGCACAGAGAATACATGTGCCAGAGAACTTAGGATAAGTGCATTTCACGGGTTGTTTCTAAGGGTTTTCATGTATACACCACTACGGGGCTAGACCAACACCATTTTTAAGCATCTGAAACATGGTGCAACATTGATCATCTAGCTGGTTTTATTGAAGTAAAGAAAATAGCCTATATTCTAACCTAGCTTCCTATGACAATTAACCCAGATTAGACTGTTGGGATAAGAACTTACTCTACCCTGGGGCTATCTGACCGATATTATACAGTCTGGCCAGATTTATTTACTAATCTAACCTAGGTACTTTGGCTAAGATTGAACGGTTTAGCCAAACTTATTCACTAACCCTATCAACATCAATTTAAAAAATAACTTGGCCATGCTTGAAAGGTATGGACCAAGTTACTATTATTACATGGGGATTTATTGAAATTCTTTTATGCCCTCTTTTCTTTTTCTTTTTCTTTTCTTTCTTTTCTTTTTCTTTCTTTTCAATTATTTGCAGAATGAAAAATCATTTGTCAACAAAAACACTAGAGAGAGATAATATTCTAGTCACCAGTTGATCCTATAACTTATAGGGTGATAACAAAATGCATAATAGGTACTACGCAGCTCAATTGAATGGCTCACTAAATTTCCTTTAGTTCCCTCTCAACTCTTACATACAACTCTTCTTTCTTTGCACCATATCTTTGTAGGAGGTCTTTGGACGCATCCTCCATCGCTCCACAGACTAGACTAATGTCATCGTCCATGAGTGTGGCCTCCATTTGGAGCTTGCCGATGCGAGTCTTCTTTCTTGATGAAGGTATCTGTGGAGAAACCTTCCTCTTCTTTGATGTTTTTGTCTCGGTAGGGGGATCCATCGGAGGTGTAGCTTTGCCTTCTTCTTCTTCCCCTACTCCTTCTTTATTTACTTCATCTCCTCCTCCTCCTCCTCCTGCGAGCGAGCTAGGTCCACTTTCTTCTGAGGCATTGTTCTCCTCATCAGTCTGTACATGTTGGACTTCCTCCATTTTCTTTTTCTTCTCCACACTTGTCTGTCATGCATGCTCGAACCGGGTGACCAAGGGGATTCCTATGATGTCAGGGTCGGAGAGTTTTACATCATTGACCAGTACAAGGAAATCTTCTGGCCACTTCTTCGTGATCTGTTCGATGTCTTCGTTAGCCAGCTTATAATAGGATTGTAACTCTTCCTTGCTCTCATCCTTGTGCGTAGTGATATAAATAAAATTTGGGTCTGCGCGGAACTTCACTAGTGGTCTATACTGGTGCAAGGTGTGCGGTATCATGCACGAGAATGACTCAATAGAAACCTTCAGTTGCTGATAGTAGGCATGGAACAATGCGTTCGACTGCCGTTGCTTCAACATATCATTTTTATACCATAATGTGGAGAACCTCGTGGCCAATGGCTCTGATGGTTCAATCTCTAGGAATGTGGCTCCCTTCGACATTTTCCAAGTGAAAAATGCGATCAACACAAGCAACCAGCTGAAATGGAACTCGTATCCCTGATCCTGCGCTTTGTGACGGTCTTTCTCGAGCTCGTTGACGAGGTATCTCACCCAATTCATTTGCATCCCCTCCACGCATTTCCCTGCAAGGTCCACCATGAACCTGATGACGTGCGTGGGGCGGTTCTTTCTAACAAGCTTTCCAACTATGAGTTGGAAAGCTAGGCACACTGGGCCATTGTAGATAGAGGCTACCTTGTAGCCTCACTTTCCCTTTTCTACTTCATCATATGTGTCCTTGATGCGCTGTGCTAGGGAGCGATCTCAGGTCTTCCTTGTGTAGAACTGTTGAGGGTCGGGTCCCTACATGCTTAGTCCTATGATCCAGTGGATCCACGTTGGATTCACAGTAATGCGCCTATCGAGCCACAAGTATCCTCCATGATATCACGACAAGAGGATTTTAACGTAAGCATTAACCTCTTGATGTCGGCCGAAATGGGGGATCTTCATCACGTTCAGTGTCATGGACTACGCCAACTCCTTTATCCAAGGATAGGATACTATACGAGGCTTCTTCCTAGTCGTCTTCATCAAATATCTATGGGGTGCGAGCATGGCGTGGTTCTTTCTGCCTCCTAGGTTAAATTTGTTGTTCTTCAGTGCTGGGATATGTCCTAACTGAGTTCCCACTACACGTATTCCCTTCAGAATGTACGCGATGATCAATGTGTACTCAAAAAAATGCACCATCCAAAGGAGGGATGTAATTAGGTAAGTTCGATGGGATCTGCTTCGCATTAGCCAGATCATCGTGATGCTTACTTCTCTTCTCAGTTGCAGGTTTGACACGACCCAAACAACATCCAGTCGAGGGGGAAGCATGCAGTCCCCTGGTTGACGACGTCTGTATTCCTTTAGACATCACTTTATCATCCATAAACTTCTTCATAACCTCTTCGACAAACTTCTCTAGCTCAATGCGCTCGGTCGAAATTCTTACTGTTAAAAAATAGGTCGGGGTAGGTGAATGGATGGCGGGGTAAACAAACAGATAATGATCTCTGATAGCACAACTCAACACACACAATCACTTCACTGATAGCTCAGATAATTATGGGTAGCAAAAAGTGGTCCCGGCATAGCGTCCAATGGGTTAAATAAGCGAGCGTCGTAACAGATTCCTCCAACGGACAGGAGTGCCTCCATTAATGCGAATCCAACCATTATGGCGCGGTATCAATTTCCAACGACGATCTATCCATCCATAAATATGTTTTCTAGCCATTCGGAGTGTCATTCTAATGGTCGGGGCACCTCCAATGGTCATATAGCTTCTCCATGGCAAAGTCCCATTCTATGCGGTTATGTTGTTTTGACGAGGTTCGGAGCCTGCAAGCCTGCCTCCTGCGAAGTCTTCTCTGTAACTTCTTGTAGCTTTTCTAACCTCGCTTTCTTCTTATTGAGCTTCCTTGCCTTCTTTCTTGTGATATGAGCCTCTCTAACTGTTTTTGGATTCTTCTTTCCATTCTTATTATTATCTTCTCCTAGCATAGTAGCTTCGCATTGTTGAATTAATTTTGAAGGGTTCAAAGGTAATACCTCTTTTCTTATTACTTCCTGGATGGATTTACTTCCTTCTTGCATTGATAGGTCCTTCAAGCCTTCTTGTGTTCTTTCAACCTCGATAGCTAATTCTCTTTCCTACTACTGCTTCGACTCAACTTCTCGTTCTTCTATCAGTCAATCTATTTTTCTAGCTAAAAAATTCCTTGGTTCTTGCTTTTTATTTTCTGTAGATTCTTCCTCTGCTTTCCTTCTGATCTGATCTTTCTCAATCCAAATCTTTCCTAACAAAAGAGCGAACGGGGCATTTTTCTCAACCAACTTAATGACTTCAAATTCCTCTTCAGTCGGTGTTCCATGGATGATAATAGGTACATTAGTAACTCTTCCACATAGGGTTATCATCTTTCCTTTAAACAAGCCTATCCTTCCTAATGAAGGTACCATTGTGGGCTTTCCCAAAATTTCCCAAGTACTTTCTGTCATATTATTCACTTGTGTTTCCTCATCCAAGATGCATTCAATGTCGAAGTCTACTATTCTTGTACTTATGTGTTGTTTTTGTTTCAAGATCTTTGGTAAACTGACATCTTTGTGATTGCCCATTGCTTCTTTTCACTATACTAATGTAGTCTGGACTTTCTTTAATTATTTCTCTTTATGGTTCTCTAATATGGTCTTATTCTCTTGACTCGTGTTCATTTGTTCAAGTTTAGCAATCATCCTTGGGTAATCCTCAACCTCATGACCAATAATTTTACAACAAAGACAAATAGGACCTATACGAGGGCATTCCTTAGCAATATGTCCCGGTCTTCATCAATTATAACATAATGTCAATCCTCTCTTTCTCTTGTAAGCTCCTCAACTTCTGTTGTACTGTGCACTAGGATCACAGTGTTGGACCTGCAATCTAAAAAAATTATTTCTAGGTTCCTGCATCCAATTATTAGTCCAAAAATTCTTTCTATGAATAGGAATAACATGTATTTCTCTATTTCTATCAGATTTATTCAAATCAACTCTTTCTTATAATTGTACCCTAGCTTTCAGAATAGGACAAAATCTATCAAACATACCTAGATTCATGCTTTTGAAACACAAATTTCCACTTATCTTACTCTTATCAAAGCACAAAGCTTTACCTCTTTCAAGACCTTACCTATTTTCTTCATATCGGGTTTCTTTCTTAGCACATAGCTTCGCAAGTCAAGTAGAATACTGCGCATTACAACAACATAACTACACACAAAGCTTCTTTTTTCTTTACTTTAGTTCCCAACAATCACAGTGTCAGGTCCCGACAACATAACCATTTGTTTTCACAGGGGCAGACCCAGGGTTCAACGCTTTAACAATGAACCAACAAAACCTTAACTACCGCCCCTTTAAACAACACCTACGAAGTAGGCGAAGTCTCCGCTGAGGTAGAGGCGGGGGGGGTTACAGGTCTCAGTGTCTGTAACCCAGATGGGACTTATATTTGTGATTGTAACACTTCGCAAAGCACTTAGAGATAACATGCATTATCTTATCAGCTTTATTCACATTGCAGAACAAACCCTAATAATAGATCGACGCAGTAATAATGACAAAATACACATCACACTTAGCATCATAAGTTAGATCTCATACATTTAACATAAATAAAGCACTAAGCATTCATAGATCTATCTATCTTACATAACTATCCATGCACTAAGTAGATTCACAGCATAAAAATCATAACACAAAGGAAACCATCAACACATGATATACGTGGTTCACCCCAGCATGGGGCTACGTCCACCAATTGTTGCTTCTTCTTTATTAGGATTCAATCTCTTACATTCATCTGCTCCTGTGCACTAAGCCACAAAGCCAAGATTCACACTAGACAAGTGATCTACGCACTAAGCACTAGATCCACCTTCCCCAAACTAGGTCAAGGCACATAACCAACTCCTCTCTCAAGCACAGAGTCTTACATACATGTTCTGTTGCACAAAGCAACTCAGAACTACTTGTCTCTTGCACTTAGACAATTACATCCTCTTCACACAACTAATTCTACCTTACAATCTTTACTTATTTATACTTTTACATTCTCTTACAAAAATGCCTAATCATGGGTAAACCCATGGGCCGACATCCCATAAACCCTAATACAAAAACCCTAATGAACCTCTTTCTGGGTCCACAAAACAAGTGAGATCCAATAAGAAAATTAGGGTTTATGGTTTACATGATGAATTGATGATGGAAGAAAGTGGATGTGTCACTCAAATTTGAGTCTAGAAACCCTCCCATACCGTTAAGGCATGAAAATAGTATATTCATGACAAATTTCAGTGCATATAGAAACTGTTTGAAAAAATTTCAACGTTGGCCCCATTTGCAGGTCCCTGTTTCCAACCTGTAGTATCTTGATGGTGTTGATTAAGCAATCAACGAAATAGATGGATTTTTCATCACAATGATGACACATATACATTTTATATACATTAATGTAGAACCTGAAAGCAAAATGGAGAAAGACCAAGGAAAGCCTAAAACTTGTGTCAACCAAATTGTGTACTTTGAAAGAAAATTAGGGTTTATGGTTTACATGATGAATTGATGATGATGGAAGAAAGTGGGTGTGTGAGTTAAGGCATACCAATAGTCTATCCATGAAAAATTTCAGTGCATACAGAAACTATTTGAAAAAATTTCAATGTTGGCCCCATTCGCAGGTCCCTGTTGTTGGTGTCTAGTCCTTGTGCAATTTTCATTCCTAGTTCATCGTTCCTCGTTCCTTGTTCCTTGACCATGGTGTAGTCCCAAATATCCATTATTTTTGTACAAAATTACTTACTAATGGCATAAAATTATCATGAACTTTTTTGTCGATAGTATAGCAAATTCGTCGCAAGATTATTTACATTTGTCTCTCTTGCGACGTTATCAAATGATGCTTGGATTCATTTCATATTTGGTTTATCAACTTCAAATCTCAATTTGATACTTTTCAAGCTATAATTTGGATCTTCAGTCAAATACAAATATGAAACTTGAAATCATTAACATATCTACTAGAACATATGAAAAATAGGGTTTATGGTCTCAATGATGAATTGATGATGGAAGAAAGTGGGTGTGTCAATCAAATTTGAGTCCAAAAACCCTCCCATATCATTAAGGCATGCGAATAGTCTATCTAGGTCAAATTTCAATGCATACAGATACAGTTTGAAAACATTTCGATGTTGGCCCCATTCACATGTCACCGTTGTCCGCCTCTAGTATCTTGATGGTGTTGATTAAGAAATCAACGAAATAGAGGGATTTTTTATTACAACTATGATGCAGATACATTATATATACATTAATGTAGAACCTGAAAGAAAAATGAAGAAAGACCGACGAAAGACTACAACTTGCATCAACCAAATTGGGTACTCTGAAAGAAAATTGGGGTTTATGGTTTACATGATGAATTGATGATGGAAAAAAGTGGGTGTGTCACTCAAATTTGAGTTCATAAACCCTCCCATATCGTTAAGGCATGCCAATAGTATATCCATGAAAAATTTTAGTGCATACAGAAACTTTTTGAAAAAATTTCAACGTTGGCCCCATTCGCAGGTCCCTGTTGCTAGCCTCTAGTATCTTGATGGTGTTGATTAAGAAATCAACAAAATAGAGGTATTTTTCATCACAACTATGATGCATATACATTTTATATACATTAATGTAGAACCTAAAATCAAAATAAAGAAAGACCAATGAAAGCCTAAAACTTGCGTCAACCAAATTGGGTACTCTGAAAGAAAATTAGGGTTCATGGTTTGCATGATGAATTCATGATGATGGAAGAAAGTGGGTGTGTTAGTGAAATTTGAGTCCAGGAACCCTCCCATATAGTTAAGGCATGCCAATAGTCTATCCATGACAAATTTCAGTGCATACAAAAACTGTTTGAAAAAATTTCAACGTTGGCCCCATTCGTAGGTCCCTATTGCCGGTGTCTAGTCCTCGTGAAATTTTCATTCCTTGTTCATTGTTCCTCATTCCTCGTTCCTTGACCATGGTGTAGTCCCCAAGATGCATTATTTTTTTACAAAATTACATACTAATGGAATAAAATTATCAATGAACTTTTTTCGTCGATAGTATAGCAAATTCGTCGCAAGATTATTTACATTTGTCTCTCTTGTGACGATATCAAATGATGCTTGGATTCATTTAATATTTGTTTTATCAACTTGAAATCTCAATTTGATATTTTTCAAGCTATAAGTTGGACCTTCAGTCAAATACAAATATGAAACTTGGAATCATTAACATATCTACTATAACATATGAAAAATAGGGTTTACGGTTTCCATGATGAATAGATGATGGAATAAAGTGGGTGTGTCAGTCAAATTTGAGTCCAAAAACCCTCCCATATCGTTAAGGCATGCAAATAGTCTATCTAGGTCAAATTTCAATGCATACAGATACAGTTTGAAAAAACTTCGACGTTGGCCCCATTCACATGTCACTGTTGCCCGCCTCTAGTATTTTGATGGTGTTGATTAAGCAATGAATGAAATAGAGGGATTTTTCATCACAACTATGATGTAGATACATTGTATATACATTAATGAATAACCTGAAAGAAAAATGAAGAAAGACCGACGCAAGCCTACAACTTGCATCAACCAAATTGGCTACTCTAAAAGAAAATTAGGGTTTATGGTTTACATGATGAATTGATGATGGAAGAAAGTGGGTGTGTCACTCAAATTTGAGTCTAGAAACCCTCCCATATATTTAATTCATTCCAATAGTCTATCCATGACAAATTTCAGTGCATACAGAAACTGTTTTAAAAATTTCAACGTTGGCCCCATTCACAGGTCCCTATTGCTAGCCTCTAGTATCTTAATGGTGTTGACTAATAAATCAATGAAATAGAGGGATTTTTCATCACAACGATGACACAGATACATTTTATATACATTAATGTAGAACCTAAAAGCAAATGAAGAAAGACCGATGAAATCCTAAAACTTGCGTCAACCAAATTGGGTACTCTGAAAGAAAATTAGGATTTATGGTTTACATGATGAATTGATAATGGAAGAAAGTGGGTGTGTCACTCAAATTTGGGTCCAGAAACCCTTCCATATTGTTAAGGCATGCCAATAGTCTATCCATGACAAATTTCAGTGCATACAGAAACTGTTTGAAAAAATTTCAACGTTGACCCCATTCGCAGGTCCCTGTTACCGGTGTCTAGTCCTCGTGCAATTTTTGTTCCTTATTCATCGTTCCTCGTTCCTTGTTCCTTGAACATGGTGTAGTCCCGAAGATCCATTATTTTTGTACAAAATTACATACTAATGTCATAAAGTTTCCCATTGAAAAACCAAATTAATATCCGCTACATAAGTCTTTTGTCTTTTTTCAACGACTATGTAATGAATCTCAATTCTAAAAAGATTCAAATAGGTAACAATATTGATGAAATATTATACGATCATGATGGTATAAAAATGAAATAGATTCTCTTGGTTTAATGAATAATTTATCCTCTACTAAACAAGGCCAACCATGTGAAGGTGGAAGCTCACATGGCCCCTCCCCTCCCCCTCACATCACTCTCAATTGATCCCCAAAACCCAATCCATAAAATATAAAATAATTGAAAGAAACGTCCTATTAAGATTCATGCATAGAAACTACAAAAACAAAAATTAACGAAGGTACATGAAATTATTTGTTTCTAAATGATATTTTTAGTCTACCACGTACATTACTATATTGACAACTATTTTCAGGTTTCAAATAATAATTAAACAACATGTAACCTAGGATATAAAAATGTCGCATAAAAATTAAAAACATGTAATTAACCCATGAAATTAAAAGTAGATTATTTTAAGAGAATGATTCATATAAATTAAAATATTATATAGTCATGTACCTAATCCAACCTCAACATCTGTGTAATCATCCTTATTCTCTATCTTGATCTTCTTCATCAAACTCAACATCTGTATCATCATATGCTTATGAAACGATGTTGAAAGCATTGATGATATCATCATCGTCATCAATGTCATTTTCGATCATATTTTCATCGACATCATCATTAGGAATTGCAATATTGTCTCCTATGCCTAGATCATGATATTCTTCATCTTCTTCATCTGTCGACCCTCCATGATCTTCCGGCTCTATCTGATATTCTGTCAAATCATCTTCTTGATATTCAATATCATCTTCTTCCTGTAAATGAGTATACTTAATTGGCCGTCCTCTTGGATCATATCTAACAACAAATGACCAATCCCTTTCACCTGGAACATTTGAGTAAAAGACCTGTTCACATTGGCTTGGAAAAACATAGAGACAATGTCCTCTTTCAAACATCGTTGTTTTAATCATTGGAAATCTGTTGGCATGTTGAATAACAGTTCTTTCCTCATCACGTTCATGCATTTGTAACCTATACCATTTGACATTGAACAGTACTAATTTGAAGGCATTAAAGTCACATTCAAGTATATCGTTTAAATACCCATAGTATCTATTTTTAGATTCTTAGGGATGTCTCTCACTCCTAGAGGAAACATTAGTAACCTGGAATATTGCAGTTATCCCACTATCAGAAGTTTTCCTTGTTTCATCAAATTGTTTGATGCGAAATTTACGACCATTGCACCACATAGCCTTGTGGTGTTTCAACTGCAATATGCCAGATATGTAAAAGATGCATTGTCAATTAATAAATTAACATATATTTATATAACTTTGAAAGTATCTGAATAATACAGTACACATGTAGTCAGATTAGTATAATATAAAATAACTGAATAAAATGGGTGAAATTGCTTACCTACCCATCTTTCAAGCCATATGCTAGATCAATTTCCCTCTGTGTAACATTGGCATCTCCGTACCGACAAGATTCTCTAACCAATTCAGATAGTCGTTGCCATGATAACCTACCTCCATTATGTTGTTTACATCTTTCAATCCATACATTCATCCAATCAAGATTGTTTTCAATGTATAAATGAAGTGCATCCCACTCTAGAGCATCTGAATCAAAAAAACATAATTCACCAATATTAAATATTATTTATAATGTACAATATGCAGGTAATTATAAATATTTATAATTTATGAAATAAATTATATTAATATATTAATGATTATGATCATATACACAAAAACAAAACTTTATATGTATTATTAATATAAATTTTCACAATTATTAATATATTACCTCTCATTTTTTTCATTCTACCTTTCCCCAACAGATGCTCTTGATCTTCAAATTTTTTTATGGAGTTCACATCCCAAATGCGATCCATTGCATGCATAGTTGACATTACTAATTTAGGAAGATACTGAGAAATATACACCATGGATTGATATACCATATATCCCTCCACCATAGAACCCTGAGAACGTGCTCTTTGTCTAACCAACGCCTTCAATGATTTCAAGTGCCTCTCCACCATCCACATTGACCTTGTGTGAATAGGTCCACAAATTTCAATCTCCTCAACTTGGTGTATGAGGTAGTGTTCTTGTGCATTGAAAAATG
>ML829348.1:24234-48706 GCA_009831015.1 Picea engelmannii | reverse complement strand
AAACACTCAAAACTTTCATTGATTCCATAGCTGGTGAAACATTTACAAAAACTGCTTGCGCAGAGCAATTCTGAATCTAAATACTTGAATGCGTTTTTTTCTCTTTTTTCTGGATCTATTACCCTCTTATATATTACAATAATATGGGTCAATCAAGCTATCCTGAGGATCGAAAGATCCTCAAGATTTCTTTACTATTATAAAGTTACAATATAGAAAATGCATTATCTTCAAAACTACTTTGTGCCTAAAAGGTCTTCAACCTCCAATAGCTTGCGCATAGCCAAGATCTCTTTAGTTGTCTTTGACAATGATTTATCCAATTCTATAACAAAATCAAACCATTCCAATCGTAATTTATAATATATTTAATAAAACTTCAATAAAAACCCTAAGAGACATATTAATCATGTTCTTTCCTATTTATCCCTAACTATCTGAAGAATCAATCAAAATCATATCATGAACTGTGGGAAAAAGGAAGATATTTATACCTTTTTCATAACCCAACATACCCCCTAGCTTACCTTCTTGCATGTCCTCATGCAAGATGGAATCTTACATGTAAAGCAGTTATACTGTAGGGAGGAAAATTTGGTTCACCGGGTCTCCTGAAACCATTGTTTCTTTTGATTTCATCAAAAGTGGTGTCCTGTCTCTTTTTATTAATTTGATAATTCCTCTGGTAATTTTCAGGAGGAAACTAGAGGAGAGGGGGGTTATACCTGCATCCCATCCAAATAGGCCCTTCCTCCTGGAGTAGTCTAGAATACATTTCCACTCTAAAGGTTGTTGCAAAGAAATTCCTAAATCCAAAGGGCTCTCTATTTTTAACCTCATCGGAGGATGCATCCCATCTTAGCTTGGAAGCAGCAAGAGCTTCTTCCTTGAGTTCTCTAAAATATGTGATGCCTGAACGGATGATCTATAAATGGATAGGAGCCAATGAGTCCACAACCCCCACCCTTTTCATGAAGTTCTTATGTCGCATGATGGCTGGGAAGGATTTTGGAGGCTCACCTCTAATCCAAAGATCTAAACTAGATTCCCTCTTTATGAACATTTTGTGAGCCTTACCCCATCTGACCTGGTTCCTAGTAAAGGACAGGAATGCCTGGAACTGTATGTACCCTATGAAGGGACCAGGTTTGTCTCCTCTAACTTCTTCCAAAATGAAATTTTGGAAATTTAATCCACACAAAAGGTATTGTACATTCTCTTCTTGATCTCTGAAACATGAAATAAATTCTGGTACAGTGGCAAATGAAATGGGTTTACCTGCTATGATGGCCTTCACTCTCAGCAATAGATACCATTCCAACAAGAATAAAACATAATTAGTGGCAGGGGCTTTGCAATTGATGGCATCAGAGTAGACATCACAGATGTGTTTGATTTGCTCCAAAGCTTCTTCCAATTGGGTTTGCACCTTTTTTATCTTCTCTTGGGCTCTAGTGAGCGCAGCATAGGTCTCACCCTCTGTTGTTGTCATGTCCTTAAATTCTTTAACAATCCTTTGATATTCAGTCCTAGTTACCATTCCATGTTGGTGTTGGACCAATGCTTCCTGGGCTTGTGTAAGTTCTTCTTTTAGTCTATCGATGGTGACACTCTGTGCTTGAGATTGAGATGCTTGGTATTATGCCATAGCCCTCATTTCTTGCCTGGATTGAGTTAATGTTTGTTGGGCTTGTTCCAATTCTTCTTTTAGCTTATCAATGATGGCACCCTGTGCCTGAGATTGGGATGCTTGATATTCATTCATTTCTTCTCTGGAGAGAATTAATGCTTGTTGGGTCTGTGCAAGCTCTACTTCCAGTCTATTCATGATAGTACTATGTTCTTGGGACTGCTCTATTATATTCAGTAATTCACCTCTATTTTGAATCAGGGTTTGTTGAGACTGCAGTAGTTCTTCCTCCAGTCTCCTAATAGTAGCATTATGCTCAAAGAGTTGAGTTGTTTCCTCTAAAATTGGAGTGTTTGTCTGTATCCCAGCATCAACCATCTCTTGTGTTTCTACAAGAATTACATATTCATCTTGAACTACTACTTCTTCTACCACTAATTCCTCAGGGTCTGTCTGTATCCCTACAGAATTTGTACTAACTGCTTTATTAGGAAGACAGTTTCTTCCTTGCATTCTGCCCCTTTTGTTTTTCTTTCTTCTGTGGATCTTGTCTGCTAGTTCCAACTGTTTCCTCAATTCCTTGATAATATCCTTGATTTTTCCCACCTTCTGCTTTAATACCTCAGCCCTCTTAGCCTTTTTCTTCAACAATTTGTTTTCTTTCTTTAATTTCCTAATTTGTTTCTGGCTTTTGGCTGATTTTTGTTTATGAGGGATCTTGAGGTCTTCTTCATTCCAACCAGTAGATGGTTGTTCTCATGTTCCTTCCAAGTGATATGATTGTCCAAGAGGGTCTCTCATTTCAAAAATAAATTCCTCCTGTTGTTTCGTCTAGAAAAGACACTTCAATATTAGGAAAGTATTCAGCTGGTTTTGAAGAGGAGGTTGGTTCTGGGTCTTTTTCCAGATTATTTTCATCTCTGTTAGTTAAGGTTCCTAAGTTCCCCAAAACCTGAGCTATTTCTATCTCATAGCTCTTCAAAAAGTGTGTTGTCGGGTGCTCTACTGGAGGTTGGGTGTCTCCCTGATCATCCTTTTGTGTTGACTGCTCTGCTTGCTCAATTGCTTGAACATTTTCCTGTAGAGGTTGTTCTATGAAATTCTGAAGTTCTTCAGGGTGCTCTGTTGCATCCTGAATTGCTTCAGTTGTTTCATGAGTTTTTCTGCTTCTCTTCCTTATCCTAGGGGGGGATCTAGGAGCAACCATTGTTCTCTTCTTCCTTTTTGTTAATGCTTGTGTCTATGAGGTCTGGGCCTTAGTGATTTGAGCAGGGTATGCTTCAACTTCGGTTTGAGGCAGTGGAATTTCTCTTTGGGTGGTAGTCGCTTGCTCTAGTTGTGGAGGTCTATTGGCCTCAATCGGATTCTCCCAAGTCAACTGAGTTTGAATCAATGCTTTATCCACTATTAGTTTAACTAATTTATGGTGGTTGATAATAGTAACAGGATCCTTGGACTTTTGTGTCCTTAAGGCAACTTCATACAATATGGCATTCAGGAAGAAAGGTAGATTAAGTACTAACCGTTGCTTCAAGGCTGCCAACAATTTGAGATGGCGAGGTCGAATTACATCGTATCGTCCATCACAGGTGATGTATCGCTGAACTATACCTACCAGTTCCTTCCATGGTTCACTGAGGGTACTGGGATTAAGTCCATTTCCTTTTTTATCCAATTCTTCCCTAGGTTCTGTGAAAGATTCCACAGCTTCCCTCAGCTTCATGTATTTCCCTGTCCATTGAATGTCTGTGTTAGGGAGGCCTATGACTTCTGCTGTGATTTTTGGGGTAACTGATATTTGTATGAATTGCATCATAGAGATTTCTCCTTGCAGGTTTTGAAAGAATTCAAGCGTGATGTTTGTGTCATATCCTTGCAAGCGACTGAAGTACTCGGTCCACCCTAGGTGATGTAGGATTTCTCTTGACTGTTCTGTAACCTAGAGTAATGTTGGCTCTCTGCGCACACTTCTACCACCCATATTTCTGTGAAAAAGAAAGAACGACTGTCGTTCATGTTTACAAATTTGGTTAGACCAACTTTGGAGAAGCAGATACCAAAATAAGAAAATATTAGTGACAGTGAATGTCTAAAGACATGGGTGTCATATTTATCACAATTATTACATCTAGTCGGGAAGTGTGCCGAGCATCCCCCCTCATTAATGTAGATATCGTCCTCGACCGTCAGTGTAGGTGGAAGTAATGAGTGCAGGTATTTTTGAGTGAGAGGTAATGATTGCATTGTCACTGCCGATAGGGACTAATCATATATAATTAAAAAAAAAAAAAAAAACACATGCCACCAAAAATCATTTAAACGATAGTCTATTTGATGTGTGGAATTTGTAAATTTATTACACCTATGTTCAAAAATTATTTATGGATAAATCAATCAAAAATAAATTAAATCTGTTCATTTTTCTTTTAATATTCCACATAGCATAATATTGTTACTTTTTCGGGTGATTGAGTATAACTGATATGACAGCCTCATTATTTGAGTAAAGGAGATCTAGAGACACGCAAAAACTTAGTATTTTGAGATAATCTTCCATACCACAAGCAAAGTCGTTGCTGCCCCGCAAGCGTCCATAGCCTTGGCAGGGTTGCCTTTTAACCCTTAGATGAGCCTTTATCCTTAATACACATGCGAATCATCTTTTTCCAAAAAGACCATTATCCTGGTTTGGTAGCCAGATGATGATAATGCCACTCACTAGATTATAACTTAAGTGAACAAGCCAGCTCGTGATGAGACCTCTTGTCCTTTAACAAAAGAAAATGTCGAAGGCCATTGCCTTGGTGTGGTAGCCATAGTGGGAATGCCACTTACGTTAGTATCCTATGATCGTGGTAGGTTGGCTCGTGATGAGACCCCCGATTCTTTATGAAAAAGGTTTTTATTGTGTATCTTTATTTGTTTGTATCTTTTCTTGATAAATATTTGAATTGTCTTTTCCTAAGAAGACCATTATCCTGGTTTGGTAGCCAGATGATGATAATGCCACTCACTAGATTGTAACGTAAGTGAACAAGCCACATCGTGATGAGACTTCTTGTCCTTTGACAAAATAAAGTGTCAAAGGCCATTACCCTGGTGTGGTAGCCATAGTGGGAATGTCACTTACATTAGTATCCTATGATCATGGTAGGTTGGCTCATGATGAGACCCCCCGTTCTTTATGGGAAAATTATATATATATATATATATATATATATATATGTATGTATATATGTATATATATAAGGGAGGCTCATGTACTCCTTAAGAGTAAGGGATGGTATAAGGAAGTGTAAAGATGCCAAGTAAAAGTATGTTGAAGACTCCTTATAATATAGAGGCAGAATATCATTCAAGTATATTTGTATATATAAGGGAAAGAAACAACTTATGGTGGTGATCGATTATGAACGAGGTTTAAGACATTTCGGAGAGATTATTCCATGAAAAAAAAATTGATAAGGTGTGAGGAACCATCCACAAAATAATGACAGATAGTTGTAATGATGATTAGAAATAGTGCTGGTGAAAATTATTTGATGAAAGCCACACTTATGGAGGAATGGCTAGCATTTGAATAGTAAAGAAAGGAACGACAATCGCGCGAAAAGGAACAACAGTTGTTCCGTTCAAAAAATAGGAACAACAGGTGCGCGAAAAAGGAACAACAGTTGTTCCGTTCAAAAAAAAGGGAACAATAGGTGCGCGAAAAAGGAACAACAATTGTTCCATTCGAAAAGAGCAGCAGGCGTGTGAAAAAGGAACAACAATTGCATGAAAAGGAACAATAGCTGTTTCGTTCAAAAAGGAACAGCAGTTGCGCAAAAAGGAACAACAGTTTCGTGAAAAGGAACAATAGTTGTTTTGTTCAAAAAGGAACAATAGTTGCGCGAAAAGGAATATCAGTTGTGCGAAAAGGAATAACAGTTGTTTTGTTCAAAAAGGAACAGCATGTGCGTGAAAAGGAACAATAATTGTTTCGTTCAAAAGGAGCAGCAGGCGCGCGAAAAAGGAAAAGAATCATCATGAACATGTAAAAGACAGAGTCTGTGTGATAAGACAAAACAAGAGTATGGAACAGAAAAAGGTGCTAATTGTAGTTATCTGTCCTGATTCTTGTTTCCTAGATGACTTTTATAAAACAAAAAAAAACTAACCACTTAGTTGGAAAACTATGTATAGTATATACAGTATAAACAAAATACATCATTTATGGAGTTGGGGTGGTTGGGTTACCTGCCCAGCCAGCCAAAATCTGCACCGTAGGGTCTTTACTTAAATAAAATATAGGAGACTAGGAGGTACAATTACAATTAATGGACCCAAGCCAACATAAATAAAATAACAATTCTAATGTAATATGCCCCAATTAAGGGATAATATGCCAGTATTTAGGGTTTAACATGCCCCTTCCCTCCATACAAGCGTTGTATTCAATGCCTGAGTAGTTCTAGATGCTTATGTATAAAATACTCATCTTCCCACATGGAATCTTCAGCAGGTAGTTTCTTCCACTTAATGAGATACTTTGAAATTGATTTATTCCTTCGCTGGTGAATTCTTGTGTCAATGATAGCTTCAGGCTCCAATATGATTTTTCCTTCCTCATCAAGTTCTATAAATATAGTTTGAACTGAGATATTGTCACCTATAACCTTATTTAAGCATGAAACATGGAAAACTAGGTGTACTCACAAAGACGCAAGTGTTGGGTTATGAAAAAGGCATAAATATCTTCCTTTTTCCCACAGTTCATGATATGATTTTGATTGATTCTTCAGATAGTTAGGGATAAATAGGAAAGAACATGATTAATATGTCTCTTAGGGTTGTTATTGAAGTTTTATTAAATAGATTCTAAATTACGATTGGAATGGTTTGATTTTGTTGCAAAATTGGATAAATCACTGTCAAAGATAACTAAAGAGATCTTGGCTATGCACAAGCTATTGGAGGTTGAAGACCTTTTAGGTGCAAAGCAGTTTTGAAGATAATGCATTTTCTATATTGTAACTTTATAATAGTAAAGCAATCCTGAGGATCTTTCGATCCTCGGGATAGCTTGATTGACCCAGATTATTGTAATATATAAGAGGGTAATAAATCAAAAAAAAAGAAGAAAAAAACGCATTCAAGTATTTAGATTCAGAATTGCTCTGCGCAAGCAGTTTTTGTAAATGTTTCACAAGCTATGGAATCAATGAAAGTTTTGAGTGTTTCTACCATTTATGTGTTCTGAGTTTCTCGTAGCAGTACTTCTGAAGACCGAGGGCCCAATCTGAAGGAGCTACTGTCTCGTTCTGTAATTGTATTAGTTCGAAGTTTGATTTATATTTTGTGATTCAGATCTCTTTTACAATAGCCAAGGATAAATGCATAAGTGTGTTAATGATTTTATGATTGTTTGTGTATAGAAGACAGACATTTTCCTCAAGTATTAATGATTATCGTTACGATTTCCATTTCTGAAGTTGTTGCTTGACAGTTCTTCACATTTTCATCCGCGTTGTTCCTTTTGCTTAGATTTATGATTATTGTTCCTTTCGGTTAAAGTTACAATAGTTGTTCATTTCGGTAAAATTTATATTAGTTGTCCTTTCCGATTAGATTACAATTGTTGTTTCTTTATGTAGATAGAGTAATTCGTTAATTCCTTTTCAGTAATTAGAATTCATAATTGGTAGTTAATTCTACAAGTCCTTACTTAGATTCAATTACTTCTTTTTTGTGAAGTGAATTCAATGGATTGATTAGTTCCTTTCCATTTTAACAGCATCTTAGTAATCAGATTTCAATTCCATTAATTCTTAGAATCTTTGGTGAACGTTTGAGGAACTTGATTGTTGATGAACTCAGATTTGGTTTAGCTACACGATTTTAGGCTTCCTGCATAGACTTTGTTGATATTCTTGAGATAAAAGACGAATCTCTAGGTTGATAAATTAATGTTAAACTAAGGTTGTTTTTAGGATATCTTTAGACACCAACATTTTGGCGTCGTTTCCGAGGAGAATGTCAAAGGTAGCATAGGTTATGTCTCTGGAGGACCAGATATTGAAGACGGAAGGTAAGAACCTACGCAGGTAATAAGTAAAATGCTTATGCCAACGCTTACCTCCAGTTGACACTTAAGAGGATTCGTAGGTGTTTTTTTTGTTGAAATTTCTTTCGTTGTTGTATGAAGTGTGTATGACAATTTGGCCAACACGTCCATCAAACCCTTCGTTGTCTTTTCTTTCGAGATATTGAAAGCCACCGACGTTGCTAGGCTCAACCGTATCGTTCCTAGAGCCTTTTTGTCAAGAATCTCCCATTCTTCATCCTTCATGGCCGCTGACTTCCTTGCTACTTTGCTCAATGGTAGGAATAGATCCTTCTGATATAAATAATCTTCCATCTACATCTTCCATAACTGGTAGTTTTGGCCGTTAAATTTCTCGACCCTAAACTTTCCATCTTCTGACATTGCTCCCACTCGAACCAGGAACCCTTCCTATGGCATATTAAAAATCACCATAGGAATGGTAGGAGTTTATAACCCTTCCTATGGCAATTAAAAATCGATCAACGATATCTTTGAGATTATACACCATGCATTTTGAGCCATCGCAAGAAACTAAGATGTCATAAAAAAAAAAGTAAATGTGAAACATAATATTGCTTTTCAATTATGATATCTTTGAAAGTTTTGTTTGTTGTAGTTGTCTTAAGAGATCTGCTTAATCCTTCTGCAAATGCCTTTTTCATAATTGAAAATTAGCGAAGCTAATCCATTGATTAGTACTGCAAATGTACAATAGATTGAATCCCAGGTGCATTTAAATGAGGCAAATGAAGAGCTAGTTGACCCTGTCAAAAGCCTTGGGAAAGTCATATTTAGCTATCATGGCCTTGGTATTGTTTATTTTCACCAAGTGAAACTGATGCAAGAGCATCGCCTTCAAAGTCAAAGAAGAAAGCGTGGAGGCAAGGATATGACATCTCAACATGACAAAATTTCAAATCTACATTTAACTCAGAAATAAATGAGTTGTTGAGATATTTTGGGAACAACGTTTTTAAATATATTTTGTTTGTAAAAGTATTATACGACTGTAAGGATTTGCAGATAGAGAGTGTCAACTCTTATGTGGTAATAACTGATAGTTATTGTAATAGGACAAGGTAGGTAACCGCTAGAACCTAATAGGAAAGGTTGCAGACAGGATGGAGAGAGCTCGTGGAGCCACTCCTTAGATAGATTTTTTGTTGTATTGAAAAGATAGAGATAGAGGAGTATCATGGGCAACAAAGTAGAAGGAATATGCAGTGAAGAACTATAATACTATGTAATTTTATTTCATGAATGAATAGAATAGACATAATTGTCCCAATTCCTTGGACAGTTTTCAATTTGATGTGTGATTGAATGAATGATACATTCTGTGTGTGTTTCAGTCCATTTCGTTTATGTATGATTGTTCAAAGTTGATCATACGAATTTGTGACAAAACTGGATAAGTTTCAATTGTTTCTCTTCTGAAACTCGTATGGAAGGCGTCCATATCGTACGAAAGGAGTGCGTCATCAGAGTCTTGGATTGAATCAGAGTAGTTCAGAAGGAACAACGGGAACTTAGACCAAGTGCAAGGAGTGAATAATGTCAAGGAGCGACTAAGTGTCGACGAACCAGAACAGAGGAGTGCAAGAAGTGTGGGAATAATTTATTTTGAAGAACTCCTTCGATATGAGTTTGTCGAGATCCCAGGAACACAAGGAGTGCGTGTGAGACTAAAATCCTCAAGGGAATCAAGATTAGAAATAATAGAACTTTCAGAAGAAGCGAAGATGAGACCCAAGATAGTCGGGTTCGTAGTAGAAAGTTTAAGGGTCAAAGCCTTTGAACACTCACAAAATATTCTAAGTCGAAGGAAGTTGAAAATATCAAGAGGAGGAGTGAAAACAACCATTCGATCTGAGCGTAGAGGATCGACAGTCGTCTGATCCAAGTAAAGTGTGTGGGCCTAAACCCTTTGTGTACACAAGAGAGAGGACTTACTCGAAATTCCCAAAGTCCATAAGTGAATATGTATCATCAGATATAGAGGGATGCATGGTGGAAATCCGTTATATTTGGGTGAAAGTAATCCAGGAGGAACGAGTGTGTAGGAGTTTGAAACTCCCGAAGACCGAAGAGCCGAAGAGTATCTAGACCATCATATCTAGAGGGACACACGTTGATGGATCACAATATCTAGGATAAGGCGAAGGTGGAGTATTGAAACTCCTAAAGCTAGAAGAGTCGAAGTGGCTAGGAGCCATTGATTTGCGAGAGGACACGCGTCGTTAGATCGTGGACCCCGTGTAAAACACTCAGGGAGAAAAAGGGAGTGGAGAAGTTGAGACTCCCGAAGGCCGAAGTCCCAAAGAGGACCATGGCCGTCGATTTGAGGAAGACGCGTGGCAGAGTATTTTCCATTTCAAAGAAAGTTATTCCGGAAGAAAAAGGAAGTGTTGAAAAATAACTCCATAAGGTCGGAGAGTTGGAGTTCATCGGAGTTGTTCATTGCTAGGGACAGGTCTCAACAGACCTTCCATTTCAAAGGATAGTTAGTTGGGAGGAAGAAGGAGTTAAAACCCCTGAAGTTCAGACAACCGAAATAACTGAGAGTCATTGATCTACGGGAGACACGTGTCGACGGATCGCGAACTCTGGATCAAAGAATTCTGGGAAAATGTGAAGGTAGAAATTTGAAAACTGTGAAGCCTGAATTGCCAAATAAAATCACGACCAGTGATTTTAAAGGGACACATGTTAATAGATCGTAAGGATCTGAAGCGTGCTCCGAACAGAAGGAAGGAAAGGAGGTAGGTTTGAGCCGTCGATCATGAGTTTCCACTCGAGATCACAAGATCAATGGTCATGTTGAATTGCGGGGAAAAAAATTGCTTGAGCTTTAAAAAGTTGAGAGCGAGCCGCAATTGAAACCATGTTATCGTGAAAAGGACATGTGGTGAATGGTAGTGAATTGCAGGGAGAAAAGCGGGTTGATCCAAAACCACTTTTTGTCACCCCGCAATCACATGTTTACGTGAAGTCATAGCCCAAGGTCACATCTAGGAAGGGGCTAATGGAAAAGGGGCTAGCGCCTGAAACACGATAGTTCAACAATGCGAAGGGGGATGTTGCGGGAACCATAGAACCTGTACCAAAAGCTGAAAGGGTTTGTGTTCAATTATAGAGTGAGACCATCAAGGTTTCAGAGAGTCGATTTGGCTCTCATAACTGAAGATCCTTGACTGGGAGCTCGCGTAGCCCGAATGAGAGTAGGGGGGTTGCACCAGGTGGTATCAAAGCCATTGAATTTGTTTGCAGACAACAAAAAAAGGAGAAAGGAGATAAATTGATATCAATAGTGGTATCGATATTTGATTCTGTTTATAAACATTAGAAGGCGAGGTAGTGGAATCATGCCACCCAGAAGGCGTAGAGCGAATCTAGAAATGGAAGAAGAAATGAGGCGACTCAAAATGAGACTAGACGCCATGGAAACAACGCAGAGGAGAGAAATGGACACTAGATATATCAGTGAAGCTTAAAGATAAGAGATAGACGTTGAAGAGGATGTAGCAGAGGATGTCGCAGAAGACTGCTTATTGAAAGTTGTTTCAAGAATAGGAGCCAGAGCATAAATAGAGGTACCAATGTATGAAGGCAATTTAGAGGTTGAAGAATTGTTGGATTGGGTACATGCTATGGACAAGTACTTCGATTATGAAGATATTGAAGAAGAGAATATGGAAAAGCATGCAGTGACAATACTGAAGGGTTATGCAGCACTATGGTGGGACGAACTACAGGTTGATCATAGATGCAAGGGCAAGAAGAAAATTAAAAGCTGGGATAGGATGGTAGCCAAACTAAAAGAAAAATTTATCTCAAAAGACTATCAAATCAATCTATTCAGAAGATTGCATAACCTGAGACAAAAAATATTATCATTGAAGGAAATCACTAAGGAATTTTACAGAATGAACATCAGGGCTGGACAGAAAGAGAATGATTATGAAAAAAGAACTAGGTATATCAATGGACTGAGATATGAAATACAAGAGGAGATCAGCATGATGTCTGTTAGTAAAGTCAAGGATGCCTATCAAGAAGCCTTAAAAGCTGAAGAGAAATTGATCAGAAAGAAAAGCGAACAAAACATAGGAGGAAATTCAAGAAGAGGTAAGGGAACCAACAAATAGAAGTTCCAGAAAGCAAAGCATGAAACTAGAAAGAAACATAGTCACCCTGAGAAAGGTGGAAGTTCTAAGGAAGGACAACATGGAGGAATAAGCTCTTTTCCTAGAGGAAGAGGAAGAGCCAGAGGAGGTGAAATTATATGTTATTCTTGTGGAAAGACATGGCACATGTCTTGGGAATGCCCCGAGAAGAAGAAAGACACTAGAGGAGGAGAAGCACACATTTCTGAAGCATGTGGAAGCAGAAGCAACAGAAGGAGGAAAGAACCTCGTGATGAGGAAATTTCTTCTTAAAATAGAGAAGGAGGTAGAGGAACCAATTCAGTGAACAAGTCTATTCAGAACTGCTTGCAAGACGAAAGACAAAGTTTTCAAGGTGATCATAGACAGTGGGAGCACCGACAATATAGTATCCACAAAGATGATGGAGAAGATGGAGCTGAAGACAACTACACATCCAAACCCATACAAGGTATCATGGTTGCAGAAAGGACATCAAGTAATGGCAAGTCAACAATGCCAAGTTGAATTTAAAATAGGAGGTTATAGGGATGAAATATTATGTGACGTAATTCCTATGAATGTTTGTCATATTTTATTGGGAAACCATGGCGGTTTGACAAAAAAGTTATTCATGATGGGAGGAAAAATACGTATACCTTAGAAAAGAATGGTAGGACACATATGGTGTTTCCAATAAAGGAGGAAGAGAAAAAGAGGGAATCTAGTTCAAGTATACTTATCATGAGTGGGAAGGAACTCTTGAATCAAGTCAAGAAGGATAAAGAGATGCAGTTTTCCATAGTGAGGAAGCCCAGAGTTATCCTTACAAATACTATTGTGGAATATTTACCTAAAGAAATCCAGGAACTGTTAGAAAAATTTGTTGACATAGTAGTGGATGAGTTACCTCTCTTATTTCAACCTATTAGGAGTATAAGTCACCATATTGAACTTATTCCAGGAGCTAGTTTACCAAACAAAGTAGCTTATAGGTTGACACTTAGAGAGAATGAGGAAGTCAAAAATCAAGTCCAAGAATTGTTGGATAAAGGTTTAGTGAGGGAAATCCTAAGCCCATGTGCAATACCAACTGTGTTGAGTCCAAAGAAGTATGGAGGATGGAGAATGTGTATAGATTCCAAAGCCATCAACAAGATCACCATTAGGCATAGATTTCCTTTACCTAGGATGGATGATTTCATGGATTGTTTGAGTGGAGCAAGTTATTTTTCCAAGATAGACTTGAAGAGTGGATATCATCAAATAAGGATGAGAGAGGGATATGAATGTAAAACAACATTCAACACAAATGAAGGTTTGTTTCAATGGTTGGTCATGCCATTTGGGTTGACAAATTCCCCAAGCACATTTATTAGATTAATGAATGAAGTAGTGAAAGACTTCATAGGAAAATATGTCATAGTGTATCTAGATGACATACTAATCTTCAGTATGACAGAGGGAGAACATTTAAAACATTTGACATCAATGATGAGAAGGTTGTAGTAAGAAAAATTGTTGATAAATTTGAAGAAAAACTCTTTTATGAAGACATAACTCATATACTTGGGATTTTTGATCTCTTCAAATGAATTGAAGATGGATCCAGAGAAGGTGAGAGCAATCAAAGAATGGTCGTCTCTAGGAAGCATATTTGAAGTAAGAATTTTTCATGGGTTAGCAAGTTTTTATAGAAAGTTTATCATAAATTTTAGTGGTATATGTACACCCATGTTGGACACTGTGAAGAAGAAACATAAGTATTTTAATTGGATAGAGGAAGTTGAAAAAAGTTTCAAAGTGTTGAAGGAGAAGATCACAGAACCACCAATTCTGGTCTTACCATATTTTGGAAAAACATTTCAAGTGAGATGTGATGCAAGTGGAGTAGCTATTGGAGAAGTCTTGAGTCAAGATAATAGGCCAATTGCTTATTTCAGTGAGAAATTGAATGACACCAAGAGGAAGTATTCCACATATGACAAATAATTTTATGCAGTGATTCAAGATTTAAAGAAGTGGAGACATTATCTAAGTCCTAAAGAATCTGTGTTGTACAGTGATAACCAAGCATTGGAGTTTATTACTAGGCAATCAAAGTTGAATCAGAGACATGCTAAATGGGTAGAATTCATGCAAAATTTTACTTTTTTTATTAAACATATTGTTGGAACTACTAAAAAAGTTGTAGATGCTTTGAGCAGGAGGAGTTTAATTGTACATGAATTCCAAGCGGAGACCTTAGGGTTTTCACACCTCAAGGAAATGTATCGAGAAGCTCCATATTTTAAGGAAGCTTATGAGGCATGTAAGAATCCTTTGTTGGGAGAAAGAATCCCATGGATAGAATATTTGATCCAGGATGGATTATTGTTCAAAGGGATCCAACTATTCATACCAAGATGCTCAATGAGATATAACCTGCTGAAGGAGAAATACATTGGAGGTTTTGCTGGACATTTGGGTCATGAAAAGACATTTGCATAGCTAAGAAATTCATACTATTGGTCCAGCATGAGGGAGGAGGTGAAAAAATTTGTGAACAAATGCATAATATGCCAGTATGCAAAAGGAAGACAACAAAACAATGGTTTGTATCAACCATTACCAATTCCATAAAGGCCATGGAATGCAATCAATATGGATTTTGTATTGGGATTGCAAAGAAACTAGAAGGGGAGTGATTCCATATTTGTTGTGGTGGATAGATTTTCAAAAATGGTACATTTCATACCATGACAGAAGAAAAACGATGCTACACACATATCCAATTTGTTTTTCAGATAAGTGGTGAGACTACATGGATTCCCTATGAGCATAGTCTCAGATAGAGACACACAATTTGTAGGACACTTTTGGAGAACTCTATGGAAGAGGCAGGGGAAAAACTTGTCCTTTAGTTCATCATATCACCCTTAGACATATGGATAGACTGAAGCAGTGAACAGGTGTTTGGGAAACTTGTTAATAATTTTTGTCACTGAACAAGGCCTTCAATGGGATTAGATTTTGGTGCAAACAAAATTTGCATTTAACAATTCAATGAACATGAGCATTGGAAAAAGTCCATTTGAAATTGTGTATGGTATACATCCAAGAGGGATTATAGAGTTGAGAGATCTAAATCAAGATGAATTCATAAGTGTTGGCACATAATATTTTGCAACAAAAATGCAGAAACTCCATGACAGAGTCAGAGAACAACTACAGGACAACAACCTGAAATATAAGAAGAGAGTTGATCAAAAGAGGAGAGAAGTTCAATTCGAAGTAGGAGATGAATTCTTAGCTCATTTGAGAAAAGAAAGGTTTCCAAGGGGGACATATAACAAGCTAAAGATGAAGAAGATTGGAACATGCATGATTCTCAGAAAATTTGTAGCCAATGCTTATGAAATTGGATTACTAGACAATGTTAGGATATCACTGATATTCAATGTTGCAAACATGTATTCTTACAGGCGAGATGATGCAAGGGAATCCGATGATCATAAAGAAGTTCAGTGGGAAGAAAAACTGCCCACAACAGAAAAACCTCAGATGGAGAAAATCATGGAACAAAGAGTTGGAAAGAAGACCAAGAGGAAGACATATCTTGAATACCTAGTGAAGTGGAAAGATCATCTGGTGGAAGATTCAAGTTGGGTCATTGCACATGATATATTGAAGCATGGAAAAACAATACATGAGCTCATGGACAAGAGCCCATGAATATTTTATCCATAGGAGTATGATGTAGGAGTATCACCTTCAAAGTCAAAGAAGCAAGCGCGGAGGCAAGGCTATGACATCTCAGTATGAAAAAATTTCAAATCAACATTTAACTCAGAAATAAACGAGTTGTTGAGATATTTTGGGAATAAAATTTTTAAATATATTTTGTTTGTAAAAGTCTTATACAACTGTAAGGAGTTGCAGATAGAGAGTGTCAGCTCTTATCTAGTAATAACTGATAGTTATTGTAATAGAACAAGGTAGGTAACCGCTAGAACCTGATAGGATAGGTTGCAGACATGACATAGAGAGATCTTGGAGCCACTCCTTAGATAGATTTGTTGTTTTATTGAAGATATAGAGATAGAGGAATATCAGGGGTAGCAGAGTAGAAGAGAGTAGAAGGAAGATGCAATGAAGAACTGTAATACTATGTAATTTTATTTCATGAATCAATAGAACAGACAAAACTTTCCCAATTCCTTTGACAGTGTTCAATTTGATGTGTGATTGAATGAATGATACATTCTGTGTGTCTTTTAGTTCATTTCATTTATGTATGATTTTTCAAAGTTGATCATATGAATTTGTGACGAAACTGAATAAATTTCAACTGTTTCTCTTCTGAAACTCGTATGGAAGGTGTGCATATCGTATGCAAGGAGTGCGTCGACAGAGTCTTGGATTGACTCAGATTAGTTCAGAATGAACGATGAGAACTTAGACCAAGTGCAAGGAGTGCATAGTGTCAAGGAGCGACTAAGTGTTGAAGAACCATAATAGAGGAGTGTAAGAAGTGCGAGAAGAATTTATTTCGAAGAAATCCTTCGATCTGAGTTTGTCGAGATCCCAGGAACGTAAGGAGTGCATGTGAGACTAAAATCCTCAAGGGAATTAAGCTCATAAATAATAGCGCTTTCAGAAGAAGTGAAGACAAGACCCAATATAGTCGGGTTCACAGTAGAAAGTTTAAGGGTCAAAGCCTTTGAACACTCAAAAAATATTCTAAGTTGGAGGAAGTTGAAAATCTCAGGAGGAGGAGCGAGAACAGTCGTTGGATCTGAGCGTAGAGGATCGACAGTCATTCTATCTAGGTAAACTGCATGGGCCTAAATCCTTTGTGTACATAGGAGAGTGGACTTACTTGAAAGTCTCAAAGTCCCGAAGTGAATTTGGACCGTCAGATCCACAAGGACGTGTGGTGGAAATTCGTTATGTTCGAGTGAAAGTACTCCGGGAGGAATGAGTGTGTAGGAGTTTGAAACTCCCAAAGACCGAAGAGCCGAAGCGAATTTGGACCGTCAGATTCAGAGGGACACACATCGATCGATCGCTAGCTCTAGGAGAAAGCAAAGGTGGAGTGTTGAAACTCTCGAAGCCCGAAGAGTCGAAGTGGCTAGGAGTCGTCGATCTGTAGGAGAACACATGTCATTAGATTGTGGACCCTGGGTAAAATTATCTAGGATAAGTTGAGACTCCCGAAGGCCAAACTCCCAAATAGGGCCATGGTTATTGTTTTGAGGAAGACACGTGGCAGAGGATCTACCATTTTGAGGAAAGTTACTCTGGAAGAAAAAGGAAGTGTTGAACAAGAACTCTCGAATGTCGGAGAGCTAGAGTTCATCGGAGCCATCCGTTTCTAGGGACAGGTGTCAGCAAACCTTCCATTTAGGAGGATAGTCAGTTGGGAGGACACAAGACTTGAAACCCTGAAAGTCCAGAAAACCAAAATAACTGGGAGTCATTGATCTACGGTAAACACGCATCGACAGATCGTGAACTCCACATGAAAGAATTCTGGGGAAAAGTGAAGGTAGAAAGTTGAAAACTCCAAATCTCGGATTGTTGAAGCAAATCACGATTGGTGGTTTGAAAGGGACACACGTCGATAGATCATAAGGATATGAACCGTGCTCCAGAGAGAAGGAAGGAAATGAGGCAGGTCTGATCCATCGATCAAGAGGTTCCACCTGAGATCGTAAGATCAACGGTCGCATTGAATTGCGGGGATAGAAAGTGCTCGAGCTTTAAAAAGTTTAGAGTGGGCCGCAATTGAAACCACGGTATCTACAAAAGGATGCGTGGTGACTGGTAGTGAATTGCGGGAAGAAAAAAGGGTTGATCCAAAACCACTTTTGGTCGCCCCTCAATCACATGTTTACATGAGTTCATAGCCCGAGGTCACATCCAGGAAGGGGCTAATGGAAAATTTGCTAGTGCCTAAAACACGATAGTTCAATAGTGCGAAGGGGGAGGTTGTGGGCGCCATAGAACCTGCACCAAAAGATGAAAGGGCATGTGTTCAACTACAGAGTGAAACCATCAAGATTTCAGAGAGCCGATTTGGCTCTCAGAATCGAAGATCCTTGATCGGGAGGTCAAGTAGCCCAAAGGAGAGTAGGGGGGCTGCATCATAAATGCTTCCTCTATGACACCAATTACCTCATGTATTTGGCACCCTTCAAGGAACCCAAGCTTCACCGGAGAGACCTTCTTAGAAAGGGTTTCTTTTATCATTCTATAAATTGTTTTGGAGATAATATTATAGATATTGTTCTAGAGTGAGATAGTTCAGAAGCTCTCAAAACTTGTTGGGTTGTCCATATTTTTGATAATGGCACATAAAAGTAGTGTTAAAGGAATCTAGAACTTTCCATGTAAGTTTAATTTTCTCCACTACCCTGCATAAATATCCTTTAATGAACTTGTAACAACTGATAAAGAATTATATGGTTATCCCATTTACGCCACTACTCTTGTGCTTCTGAAAGCTATGAAGGGTTCTGATAAATTCATCTTTCCCTAACTATGCCATGAGCCACTAATTATATTATGGATCAATGAATCTAGTAAAGTAATAAAAAATTCTAAGTATGACATCAATTGCGGCAATGTCTCCAAATTTTTCATCCCATGACCCATCTCCTCTCTCTATTTTTTTGATAGAATTGGAACTTTTCTTACAATTTTCATATCGGTGAAATAATTTTTTGTTTTCATCCTTGACTTCTAGCCATATAGATCTACTTCTTAAGCAACATTCATTTTCTTTGTCTATCAATAAATCCTTTCTCTTATTTTCCAATTGGAAGATTTCCTCCTTCTATGCATATGGAAGAAATCCAAATCCTTCAAAAGGGAGACTAGAAGTGATGGCATCCTCTACCTCCCTAAGGAGCTTTTAATATTTTTCCCATTTATCTTTAGACCATTTAATAGCCAATTGTTTAGTTTTCTTGGGTCTTTTTAGAATTGTATAGTTGCAGAATCCTTAAACGAGTTGTGTATGGGACCTAAGAATTCTTGAGAAATTGGACGAAAAGATTAGTTTTTAACCATTCTGGGTTTAATTTGAATGGAGTAGGGAATTTTCCAATAATAGGGGCCACTTTTAGTACAATTAGGTTGTGGTCAAAGTACCCTCCTATTGATCATCCAAGACATCTTTCAAAACTAAGAATTTGTAAGTCATTTGCCTATCTGGGCATCACATGTCCTTCGATTAGTCCAAGTGGAAGTAAGCTTAGATGACTCAATGTCAAGTAGCCTAAGATGCTCAAAGCATCTGGTTGAGCCATAGCCCCCAAATCGCACAAGATCCAAGGGTAAAATTTAAGTCTCCTCCTATTATTATTTTCCCTTATTGAAACCAAGACTTAGAAAAGAGGCATTCCCAATATTTCTATTGATCAACATAAGGCCCATAGATATTAAGGAAAATTAATTATTTACCCTGGTCGATAGAAGTAAGGGACGCCCATGGGTTAGAGAGGAAAAAAATATAATTCTTCCATCCTATAACTAAATCTGCATGTGAGCGGATTATAGTATCTACAAAGCTAAATTACCAACCTTTAAACATCTTAGAAAGGTCTTGAACCATAGTTCGTGTGTCTGTCATGATCTATTTTAAGAGAATGACATATGGATTGTGTGTTAACTAGCCTCCTAAGGGCCAATTTTTTGGAGGGATGGGCGATCCTTCTACACTTTAGGGAGAAGAGGATCATTTTGAACCTACTTTAGGGGTAGATGCTCTAAGTTCCCCAAGATGAAATTGTTGTCTTCCAAAATTAACCTTTAGATTTGCTTTCTTTTTAGCTATGGAAAAGTAAAATTTATTACTTGTCTATTTAGGTTTATGGTTTTTGACTTCCGAGTGTCCAACACAACCTTTAGAAAATTCATTGTAGATCCTTGAATCCTTGTGACAAGGTCTGAAGTTATATTTTGTTCCTGAGGAGGCAGAGTCTTCTAAGGAGACCTTAACTAGTGGTGAGGCCTCAAGGAGGGGTGGGGTGCCAATGAGTCCACTAGTACCTGCATGCTATTCGAGACTAGAAGACTGCAAGAACCCTAGCTCATCATCGAATTCTACTAACAAGAGGTGGTGGCTAGTAACTAGAACCTCATGAAGTGAAGGATGTGGCTTTTAGCCAACACAACCCTAGACAACAATGAGGGATCACGAGTGGATTCCTTCAAGAAGAAATATCTGATCCATGGGCTTTTCAACAAACCTTCAAAATGTAGTGGCTAGTGTAAAAACCCTAGCCCCTAGACTTGCCTTCAAAATTCTGTGCATAGTCACCAAAAACCTAGCAGCATACCTATTCATACCAGATTTGGTTTTTCTTACTCAACTAGTTGAAAAATTCCCTTCACTGCCCAGATATATATCATCGTTGGAAGTTTTACTATGATTCCATTAATGGAGATTGACACGACCAGAATCGGCTCATAATTTAGGAGACATTATCACCATAAGTGGAGATAGGCGTAGGCTAAAGGCCAAACGAAATGGACCTTTTCCGACCGTCCTTTCACGGCATCTCGACTCTCGTCCGACTCCCGTCACCGATCATTGCTACCCTCCGGCTGCCTACCCATCCATACGCTCCATCCCCTCTACCACCTTCGCCCATCTACCACCATCCATACATCATCCATGCCCATGCCCTCCAGCCCATCTACCACCATCCATACATCATCGACCTACATCATCCACCCCTGCCATCCCATACATACATCCCTGCCATCACTTCACCACCTACCCACCCATCCCCGCCATCAATTCACCACCTTCACGTTCCTTCTCCACCTGAACCCGCTGCCATTGTCTGTGTCTCGCCTCATCCAGTTTCCTCCCGTTCCTGAATTCGACATTCAGATCTGTGTTGCTTCTCATCCAGGTTAGTAGTTCATCCTCTGTTAAACTCTGCTTGAATTAATTACAGTTACTTACTCTGTTGTCTCTATCTCTATATCTGATGCTTGCTTTTCTGTCTGGTACCCTGCCCTGGCTGTTGAATGTCTCTCTCGATGCTTGCAATACCTCTAGAATGGAACTTCCCCACTATTAATGGTTTTCGGTCTCGATCTGCTTTTGCCTCTACCAACAAATATTTCAAGCACTTAGGCAACTCAATCTACTAGTATATGTTTCTAGGTATGCTGCTGCCTATGCCTCTACTACCTATGCTACTGGTCAAACTGGGTCGACTGGATCGGATGCTAAAACTGGTCAAATTGGAAATGTATCTGGAATTTATTGAATCGTTGTTACTGTTACTACTGCTTCTCTTTGTGCTTTTCAAAGACTTTAAAAATACTAATTTAACAAATTTTTAATAACTGTAAATGGTCTGGAACTGGCCATGAGACCTCCATTGAAATTCAGAAACTGGTTCACGATACCCCTGAAGTCAGCTGTGCATTATAAGAGTTAGCTGTTGCTCAAGAATCTGGTAATTCTGCTTCTGCTAGGCTTCTGCTCATTTCCCAACCAATGCTGCATGTGAACTCCAATGGCTTTCAAAAACACTCCACTTTTCCCATGGAATCCAACTATCTTTCCGCCAGTCTGTGCAGAGGTGAAGAATGTGCCCAACTCCTCTCCGAATGGCCCATACTTTCCTCTGCTGGAGTAGAATGATAATGATATTTCCTATAGGCTAAATCTAACCCAGGTAAATAATCTGGGAATTCTACAGGGAGAAATTTTGAAACATATTTTTATGCTGGCATTGGCATTGGCAATGGCAATGGCAACTCCTTAGCTCTGGTTGGGCATGATGTATCAATGGAGTCCCTGAACTTTTCCCTTACGTTGAGAAGTTGGAAAGAATTGACAACATTAGATGGGGTATATACACGCGTTCACAACCAAACTTACGGTTGCACCCATAGCAATGAGGAGAAACCGGGTGACTGTTACGTGAATAAAATCTCTCGTTTTAGAGCCAGAGTCCAGGATATAAAAAAACGTCAAAATGAATACAGTGAAACAATATTTATAAGATTTAAGCTCTAAATACAGCTTCGCAAAAGTGGCGAGCGAACCTGAAATCAAGGGGAAAACAATTAGAAGATGAGAAAGGATCGAGTACCTTATCATCCCTAGGACACATAATTAGTTAGTGGAATAATCAACCCATTGTAAATACGCTGATTATGATGACTATAGGCTCTAATGTCTAGCCACTATCAGAAGCCAAGGCTACGACAGCAAGAGCTAAAGCACCTGCTGAAAGTGTTCCCAAACCTCGATTGAAACCCTTTCTCGGTGTTGCACCTGTCAATATAGAATTGTATGAACATAAACTAAATTGTTATTGCACCAACCATAGTATCTGCAAATCTGAATAAGAATTTAATAAGTCGAAGACCATACCAATAGTGAATTCAAAGACAACCACCACGGTCAAAATGGCCCAAACAGAGTGGGTGTTGATATCCTTGTAATCTTATTCATCCATGAATATAAGCAAGGAGACGAGTATGAGAGACATCCCCATCTTCACTGAGAATATACCATTGCGAGCATTGCGTTTCGCTAACTCGCAGGCAGCGAAACCCCAATCTCTTAATCCCTTCTGTAGTTGGTCAATCCAGAACCTAGTACAACATCTTCTTGTTGTTTCATTTTCATCTGGACTTGTAGGTAAAAGGATTTCTCTACTCAAGAACACAGAATCTCTGTATATAACCATGAAAATTACTTCACTAATCGAGCTCTTCAAAGTTGTAGAAGTGAACACAATCTCAGACAAACCTATAGATTGCCTTGGATGACGATTACTGTCCCAGAAAATCACAATTATAGCCACTTGAATGGAAATACCTCGTAAAACCTGGAAAATACCTAAAACTTTCCATTCATCCAGTAAGATTGAAATGAAAGAGATAGACCTCGGGTTGGAACCTCTGGTTACCCAACATGGGGAGACATGGCTGCATGCGTTGAAAATGGCGGATTGTGACTTTATTGGCATGTTACAAAAACCATTAAAGGACAAGATATATATAATACTCGGGAGGTCCAGGACCATCGTGAGGTTCACATCAATCACAACGGCGTAGGCTAAGGTCCAAACGAAATGGACCTTTGCCGACAGTCCTTTCATGACGTCTCGACTCTCGTCTGACTCCCGTCGCCAATCACCTCCACCCTCCGACTAGCTACCCATCCATACACGCCATCCCATACATGCCTACACGCCATCCCATACATCCCCACCATCCCTTCACCACCTAACCACCCATCCCCTCCATCAATTCACCACCTTCGCGTCCCTCCTCCACCTGAACTCCCTACGATCGTCCGTGTCCCGCCTCTGTCATTTCCTGGTTCATGTTTGAGTGCTGGAGTCCTCTGGAGTACTGGAGTTGCTTCTTCTGTAGAAGACATCTCCTCCCACAACTTTCCAAATAACTGAAAGTAAGTCCCAGGAGCATCACCAACATATTTCACTATGCTTGTTCATTCTGTTAAAAATACATCTTCGCGGCTCCAATTTAAAGTTTCATATGTATTTGATACACCATCTGCAAGTTTTTATTATGATATGTCTTCTTCTTTCCATTACAACAACATCATTTCCTCCCACTGATCTACAACAGTGCAGGGTATTCGTCCCTACGCCCTTTCTGACACAGACTTTTAAAATAAGCTTTCTTGAATTCGACATCCAGATCTGTGTTGCTTCTCATCTAGGTTAGTAGTTCATCCTCTGCTTAAATTAATTGCATTTCAATGTATCGTTGTTATTGTTACTACTGCTTCTCTTTGTATTCCCTCCCCTGCAGATAAGCTTACCATACCCACCAGTACCACCGATTGCCATATTATTTAGAAACATCCCAATAGGAATTTTCTGGGTTATCCTTACATCACCTTTAGGGTATTTTCATTTGTGCTCTCTGCTTCAAATATCTTGTTCATAAGGTCGCTGTCAAAAAAATCGAAAAGCAAAAGGTCACCTTTTTCATTCTTTTATTCATTTTGATTCCATGTATATAATGTGGAATTTTATATATTGGGTCTAATAATTTCGGGGAAGCATTGTGCGAATGCTATCCTGTTAGTTATTTTTAGTTTTTGTCATTATATCAAAAAACGTGCTGCCTCTTATTTCAAGAGAGGGCAAAAAGACCGTTTTATTCTAATTCCTTTCGAATTTTTGGATGTTTGTTAATTTACACAATGCATACTATCGGTATTTTATTGGGGTGCTTAAATGAAATTTTAAGGCTTCCTCACTGATACATTGATTCGAAAGTACTTATATATACAATCCACTATTCAGTAACAAAACACCCAAATTATGGGGCGTGATTCTAACAAGGATTTTCAGTGTTCTACTATTCGCATTAAACATCTTTCAAATTCTGAAAGGTAGTAACTGATATAACGGAAATGGATTTTAGACAAGCGTGGGATGGTTCACATATCTCAGAAAAGGTAATGAACTTAATCTCTATATAGGCATTGAGCTAACTTACTCTTTTATGTTTTATGGCTTTAAAAAAGCTTTTATATTACAATATTTCCTATAGGTAAGACAAGATAATTTTATTAATATCGAAGGAATGACCACAATAAGTTGGTCA